>VZTU01007119.1:351879-365066 GCA_013400835.1 Zapornia atra
GGGGAGGAGCCGCGGCGGGGCCGGGCTGGAGGAGCAGCGCGGGGAGCGGGGCCGGCCCGCAGAGCGCGGCCTCAGCCCTCAGCCGGGCGCTGCTGCGGCCCGGTCTGCCCCACGCCGCGCTGACGTGACCTTCCAGCGTGCAGCACACCTCCTCTGCCCTGCGGACGGGCTGCCCCGTCCCGCCTCGCTAAGGGAGAAAACAACGCCGGGGACGTTCCTGCGCCCGTCACCGTTTGCTCCTTGTCCCGCTTGGGTTCCAAACAGCCACCGGCCACGCACCACCAGCGGCCGGGGCCGTCCGCTGCCCTGGGCTGAACCCCGCGTCCCCCCGACACCCCTGCGGACACACCGGCTGCCGGGGGTCCGACACCGCCCGAGCCCCGGGGTCACGGCCCCGCAAGTCCCCTCTCCTTCCCTGAGACCCCAGCGCCAGGTCTGCACAGGAGCTGGCACTGGTGGCAGCTCAGGCTTCCAGGAAAAGCACGGGTTTCACTGGGAATTTATAACCCAAGGCAGCAAAACTCATTCTTGAATCCAAACTTTTAGCTGAGGTTCAAACTAAAACAATTCTTGCATTCCTGGCTGTGAGGTAAGTTGGACAAATAAATATTACCCCTACAATGTTCTTCAAAGAAAGCAGTACAGCTGTTGTCAGGTTTATTTACTAAGTGTGGACATCTTAAGCTTAATTAATAAATTCAGAAATCATAGTGCAAACTCTTGTGTTCAGCAAAACGGTGACTTGTAGCCAAAGGAGAGTTTGGCAGTACAGTGCTGGCTCTGTGGCAATGTGTCCGCAGGTGAAGCCCCAAATAGTGGTGTGGCACAGGGCAGGGAGAGAGCTGGGCAGCATCGCTGCCTGCAACAACCCAGCAGTCTCAAAGCCAGAAAGTTAAAAAAGCCCCAGTCCTCTTGTTATGGAGAAGCTGTGACTAAAGGCGGTGGTGCATCATTCCAGGAAAGCCACAGAACTGAAACACAGCCGTAGTTCACCCAGCAGAGACGATCTGGTGAAGACTAGAAGACGCATCCAGCTCAAACTACCAGTCCCTGATCTATCCTCGTGCTCATTTTGCCCTTACTCAGAGGTGAAATCGCAACACTTGTAGTTTGGGGAGTAAAAGCAATGTGATTTTATTCAGCTTGACTGATTTTGAAGCACACTGGGAGAACGGGCGGTTGGCGGGCTGCTGATCACAGGGCTTGGCTTCGCACCACCAGCCCCAGGGGCATCACTCCGAGGGGGGAGAGGGGAACAGGCAGCAGAGTGGGCCTCAGCACCCCAGGAAGCACCTGCTCACTGTCCCCTTCCAAACACTGCCACACTCCTTGTGTTGTGTAGACTCTGTACACACCCATACGACCCCTCCGGTCACTCAAAAGCTGGTACCCATCTACTTTGCTCCACATCCCCTCCGGAGCTTGGAACGCTGAGCTCAGGCTGCAGCCTGAATACTGACAAGGAAGGAAACACAGAGCGGGAAAGGCAATCACATACCTTTCAAAGGTGTCTTTAATAATGATGTACCATATACATCCAACATGTCCACGTGCCCCCTCTCAAGGCGTACAGTACGCTGGCTGTACATCACCAAGGCACTCAGGAGGGAAGTCATTTCTGGGGACCGCAATGGGAATGTGTCCACTACACAGCATCAGGAGTACATTTCTGTAGCAGCTCTACTACATGAGAGTGAGTTGTACATCAGCTCACTGGGAATTTGGCAGGTTCCTCATCACCAAATCACAAACACCAAAGGCACTGATCACCCTTCCTCACCCCTCGCTGGGAACAGTCACGGGTTTTCAACCAATTTTGCAATTGAATGTTCAAATTTCAGTGACAGAGGAACCAACACTATCCATTCACTCCCTCAAAACAACAGCCAGCTCCGGAAGGCCCACGTGCCCTCTCCTTTCCATGTGCTGCTGCACTATCCAGTTTACATCTTCAGGACTCAAGGCTTAAACTATTGTGCGTTACTCTCAAGCCCTACCTTACAGCAATTTTTCATTGAGAAAGTACCTTAGAATGTAAATCAAAATGCCCCGAAACAGCAGAAATAAATTAAACAAATGTAATTTGTTTATAAAAATATCTTCTTATAAATCTTTAAAGCTTATAAAAGCCAGAAAATACATTTAAAAGAATCTCTGAAACATTTCATCCTTGGAGGCGTGGTTACAGTTCAGAAAGCCAGAAGGAACAAAGCCCACAGCCGTTCTACGTTTGTCTTCCCACACGGAATGCCACAGTGCAACAACCTACAAGTCCAAAGGCCTCTGACACGCGTCCCCGGGTCAGCTCCCCATGGCAGATCCCTTCAGTTGGAACACAGAGCCGGAGCTCCGTGACAGCGCTGCTGGCAGACAGACAGACAGACATGGCACAGGTAGCTTTTCCGTAGTGGCTACAGGGAAACTCAGCCGGTGGTTGTACCAGCAGCCGTGACTCCAAAGGTGGAGCCTGGGGGGTGTTGTGTAGTACGGAGGTGCCAGGTTTGAACTCTCTGAACTTACATTTTCGCATTGGGAGGGCAAGTGGTATCACATACAAACATACCACCGTCTCAGCCACCCGTCTCCGCAGCGGCGTGACCGTTAAAATACCTATATTCCTGTTTATTGATTATGGGATGTGTCTTTGTAAGGAAACTAAAATGACCTTGCTCGTCCGTCCCACACTGAAACTGCATCAATTGGTCCTCTTGCACTTCCACGCCGACTGGCCTTCATCCTGCAGCTTCTTGAACTTGGGCCCAAGTAGGAGCCACCAGCCAAAGCCCAGAATGACACAGATGACGGATTCCACGTAGTAACCGTCCAGGGTGGTAACACAGGAGCCACCGGCCTTTGTGCAGAGCTGAAAGAGAGAAGCAGCACCTCATGCAATAACTATTCCCTGGGAGATACAGAAACATGGGCTTTCAGGCAGTAGGTACCTGCTGGGTTTTAATTCACTCTTGGTAAGGAGTAAATATACTCGTTTACCCATCCTTGTTTCTTAGGGAGTTAGTAAGAGAGGTGTTGGAGCTTACCATCAGTAGGAAAAGTAACTAAACTGTTACAAAACACTTGGAAAACAGGGAATATTGGCCCAAGGGCCACCTCCAGGAAACAAACTGCCTCACACTGGCCTGGAGGTGCAACCCCTGTTCCTAACCCCAAAAAGACAGATTTCTCCTTTTTCCCTGCCCCATCCAAACTGTTGCTTTAGGAATTCTACTCTTGCTCCTTGCCACACCGGATCTGCAAGCTGACTGTACAAAATTCTGTGTATTTCCAGGAAAAACACACCAGGATATTTTTAAATGCAGAACTGGAAGACCAAAACTCCAGCACTTAAAGGGTGCGTAGCACAGGATCGTTTCTGCTGCTGTTCAGCTTTCAGTACTGCTATAATCCCAAGATAAACCCATCCCCTGAGCTGAGGTTCTGCCAGCATTTTCATTATTCTGAGATGTCAAGATCCGATTAGGAACGTGAAGGGAGTGCTGGGGGTGGTGGAACATTAGCAGGGGGAAGATGTGACAAAAGATCAGAGGAGGGAGGTGAACGGGGAAGGACCAGAGCTCCATAGCAGCCCAGGCACAGGGGACCACAGGAAAAGCCCAGGCTGCAGAAGCAAGTTCCCCCTGCAACTAGGACAAACTGCAACTCCAGTTCAGATGCATCTTGTGTGACACCCAGGACGTTCTGCTTCCTTGAAGAACCTCTGCATTCCAGAGAGTCCTGGCATTCGAGACTGAAATCAATCTCAGCCACGAGTGAGGGGAAAAAGAGAAACCCACCAAGACACTCCCAAGCATCTCCACCCTTCCAAACAGATGGGATAATATTTCTCATCTGCTCAGGAGGAGAATTTGAGACCTTGATTTCCAGGCAGCTTTGCGTCCCGTTGTTTGATCTGCGTGCAGCAGCACAGCGCAGTCTTTGTTCTCTTCCGCAGGGCTGCCCAGGCTGGGAAGGCAGCCAGTCCCACAGCTCCATTTCACCCAGAGAGTGAAGATCAAAGGCAGAGAACAAAGTAACACCAGGGGAGAAGGTATCAAGGTATCCAGATAGGAAGACTCCAGAAAGAAGGAACAAAAGCCTACTGCAAAACTGAAGGGACTTGGGGGGCAGAGCCTGCCAGGAACAGCGTGCCCACTCACACAGTGCTGAATCTAGCACGGTTTATGCCCCCTTGCACCACAGGGAACGTGGCTAGTGCTCCTACTGTCAGCTTTTCCTGCCTGCCCAGAAATAGGCAACTACTCTGCACCTGCAAATCTTGGGTAAGGATGCTCATTGCTAAGAGTGTTCAGATAAAACCAGACCTCATTTCATCAGACAGGAAAATTAGCTCAATCAGTGGGAATTTCTTAGCATATGCTGTGCACTGTGAAGGTTTTCAAAGGGGGGAAAAATACCAGGAGAAGCCATTTAATGGAGAAATAACTGAACAGAGGCCTCCACTGCCTCCAAAACTTACCTCTGCAGCAAGTGTGGTCCCACAGGTGTGTTCCTGGGCCCCTGCACACTCCTTCACCGTGAGCGGGTCCACAAGCCAGAGTGCCACGGTGGAAGGCCAGTTCCCCCCCAGATTTGACACGGTATTTAGGAGGGTCATGTAGGTTCCCCCAATCAGTGGGTCGCTGACTTTGGCGTTGAAAGCCATTATTGCAACATACATGCTGTACAGTGTGATCTGTAGAGGAGGTAAGAAAGCCCTCAGCACAGTACAACCTCCCTGATTACAGGCAACAACTGAAAACCCTAACATAAAAGCTGTTCTAAGATAGCACCAGACGTAAGACACTGACTGAAAAATAATCCCTGCAGGTTAAAACTGCACAAGAGGGATAATTTCTGCAGCCTGTCTCTGCTAGCACCAAGAAGCAGCAGTCTCACCACTCATCTCAAGCCACGCTGAACCAGACCTGGCCTCGCATGCCTTGGAATGACTCAGGCTATCAAACTGAAGTACAATGAGGCAGCTAAAATAGCATTTCAAAGTGACACTTTTGCCTTTAAAATCAACTCTCAAGGCACCAGATGCATTTTGGTTCTGACCCAAAGCCTGGTTTGTATAAGGAGTTTGTTTTCCAGGCCTTTAGACGTCCCTCCAAAATCAATAAGGTATTTTTCTCAGACCAGGATCACATAACTGTACAGATCTGCACAGTCATTGCCTGCAAAACTCAGTGAGAACACTGGGATCTCCCCACCTCCACCACACTGCTGTGCTGCTGGTTTTGGGGCAGGGAATCTGTGAACCAGAAGCAGACCTGATCAGCTCTAAGTACCTCCCTGGAGATGCCCAGTGGAGCACATGGGAGAGGGAGAAAAGGTATCACAGGCATATCAAGACTAAACACAGCGTGTCTGCCCTGGAGGTATTCCAGTGGAAGTGAGGACAAAAGTAGGGAGCAGGGGTTATCCTCTCACTGACTGACACAGAATGCTCTCCTGCACCCCCTTCCCACACACAGCATGTGTTACCTGATGTAAAGCATAACTCAGCAATACCACGGCGTAGTAGTAGACAGGAAATCCTCCTTCATGTTTGACTTTAGGAGTCCACCATACCAAAAATGCAAATTCCAGACCCAGCAGTAATCTGGAAGAAGAAGAAAGATCATTTGTAAATCAAGTCATTCTCCCACAGGTTCTCCTGATACAAAGCAACTCTTGAACATTTATACACACAGAAAACATAGAAACAGTTTATGCCTCAATAGTTAAAACTATTCCAATTTTGGATAGAAGATTTAATTTAGATATTGAATATTTGTCAAGCACTGAAATTGCAGAGATTTTATTCCTAAACAGTTCTGGGGTTTACATAACTCATGACCAGATCTCCTGTACTGGCTTTCTCCCCTGCCCCTTCATGCTGAAATTTGTATTTTGTAGAGAGTGATGTGCAAGAGATCTGACCAAAACCAGCTGGAGCAAGACCTACTCCTTTCTTTTGTCAAAGCCACAGCTGCTTAAGGACATGTTAAAGCAACAACTACTTGCTACGTTACAGGATTTACTGAGTAACAGCAATAGGTTATCTGGCAGGTTCATTGGTTTGCAAATTCCCTAAGCAAACTTCTACATAAAACACTTAACACGAAGATTAAATGTCTCCGTGTCTCTATCAGCCTAACTCAGCATTTCTTCTGCTCCCTCAGCCAAGCACACAGCCAGCAGATGCACTGCAATGTGTTCTGCCACTCTTACACTGGAAGCATGTGGAATTTCACAGATCCCAGGTGAGGACAGTTCAGGAGCAGGGAGTTACTGGCACTGGCTAAGAGCAGCAGGGTGCTGCTGGAACGCTGTTGCATGAGCACCTTAAAACCACCTCACGTTCTGCTCTCTTACACACACCACTACCTGAAGACACACAACACAGAGTTTAACTCACTGAGATACTTACAACACACTTCCCTGGATCTGGAAGCTGAAGAGTTACACAAGAAATCCTGAACTTGATCTAAACAGGCAAGTTATCACATCTCTGCCAAACAAGAGGTGTTTGTGCTTACCTAAAGGGCATGGCTTTGTAAAACGTGTTCAGTGGCTGGGGGCCTGCTGTGTATTTGCTGATAATCAGAGGCAGGATTATCTGTAGAGGGACCATTGGAACTGCTAGCAGGGCCAAGTGCTCCTTGGGGACTCCCTCTTCCACCAGTTTGAGTCCTGTTACAGCATCTGCTGCTGAAAATCCAACCTGCAATACAAGTCAGACAAAATAAAGGGAGGGCAGCAGGGACAGCTTGGCTGGGAAGTCAGTTTACTTGGTATGAAACAGATTGAGGAATGTGAGAGGGTACAGTTCACTTCTGTGCCTCATCTGATTCCAAACCCATTCTGAAACATCTTCCACACTCACACAACTCTTCTTATCAGTGCCACAACTGTCCCAAGAACACTCACCATAGCCATGATCTTCACCCCTATGCCTTACATCCTATGGCATCCACAGTGGCCAGCAAGCAGCCGTGGAAACCTGGTCTGCATGGAGCTGTAGATGCTGGGAATAGTATTTAAGCTAAAAGAAGCATTTTCTGTCCTTTTAACTGCAGGCTACACAAACAACCTGTTTAAAGATGTTTAGAAACAAACCAAGCCTCTCCTTAATGCTTGTGTAAACACTTAGAAAAGCTCAAACAAGCGTTTTCTGTCATACAACAATGCAGCACGACCACATAAGCAATTCTGTTCCTAATTCTTAATTCCAAAAAGAAGAACTAAGTGACAGCAGAGAGACTGGGCCACCTCCCAGGCACTCCTACTGTCCCTCTAACAACTCCTGGAAGTATTTCCTTACCTTTGCTGTGAGAATCAGAAGGCAGAAAGTAAGAACTGCTGGCATCTTGATTATTGAGAACAGCAGCCTGTAGGTATCAGTGATGCCTTTTGTTTCTTCCTTCGTTGGTGTTAATTCCTTGTTTTCCTTTTTCAAAAGGGCAACCAATGTAGTGGTAATTAAAAAGACAGCACCCCAGAAAAACAGGAAATCTGGAGGGGAGGGATGGAAATGAGAATTAAAACAATCTTTCTAGCAGCCACCATCACCACTTTGTTAACAGTTCACCAAGCATTTAAAATGCAGGATTTCATAACAATATAAACTTCATAATAAAAACCTGAATAAAACCAGTACTCATGGAGCCTACTGAAGAAGGCAACAAAAGCAAACCACAAACAGGCAGCTGCCCAAGGAACTGCCCCAGCTCTGCCCTGCCCCTCACCATACCCGCGCTTGCTCAGGATCCCAGGCAGAAGAGCAGCAGCAAACCAGGTCACTTCCCAACGTCCCAGAACACCCAGACTGGTGGGACTGGGTTCATTCACCACCCGAAGATGATGCTCATCTAGTTCCTGAGGCACCCCACCTCACTGCTGACCCCCAGCTGTAGCACGATGCCATACGGTGTGGAATATCCCTTGGGCACTTGGGGTCAGCTGCCCTGGCTGTGTCCCCTCCAGCTCCTTAGGCATCCCCATCTACCTGCTGGCAGGGCAGCATGAGAAGCTGGACAGTCCCTGACTGCTGGGCAACAACTACAACATCAGTGTGTTATCCACATTATCCTCATCCTAAGTCCAAACACAGCACTGCAGCAGCTGCAAGGAAGGAATCAAACTCTACCCCAGCCAAAATCAGGACAGAGATGGGGAAAAACTGCAGAGGAAGAAGCATCCACAAAGCCCCTGCTGATTCACTGTGTGGTCACTGGCTATTCTGTGTCTTGGTTCTACACTCCCCAGACAACACTTACCCACCAGCAAGGAGAGCACAGATCTATACTTAGGAGAGTAAAGATGTCCTGATGGAAGTCCTTTCACAGTTGTCACGTAGAGAGTCACTCAATATGCCTGGTTTGAGTGGCTGCTGTACTCCCTGACTGTTCAGTGCTCTACTTGAAGCAGGTACAACCTTTGCTAAACTCTGGATTTGAAGGCAGGGATAGTAAAAACATACCAGTATTTTATGGCAAGTACTTTTTGAGTTAGTGAATGGATTAATCTAAGATCTTATCCTACTACCTTCATGAAATAATAATCTTGAGAGAACCCTCTGCACGTCACTGAGTAAGGCAGAAAGAGCCTTTTATCTTCCTGGTCACAAGCAACTCCAGAAGCCTTGAAAGAAAGCAGCACGGGCTGGTGAAAGGGCAGAGACAGTGCAAAGGTTCAGTCAAGTATTAGCTGCTTCTTGTGCACAGGAAGAGAACGAGCATGGAAAAAAACATGGGAAGACTACTTTAGGTATACCCTACAGTGTCTGTGTGAAAGAAAAAAAGGCATTTCAAATCATTTTCTGCTGCTTCCACAGCAGTGACCTTTGCTCTCCCTGAAGTAAAGAAGATCCCGTAACCAACGCTGTCAGATTGCTCTCTCCTCTGCTAACAAAGGGTATTCTGATTGCTCTCTGCTAAAAATGGTATCCTGAACATAGACCTTCAAGTAAAAGATGGGTTTTCAGGGAGCCACTGCTACCATCCACAAAAGACAGGCAGGAGTGGTGCCCCAGTAACAGCCCCAAGCATTAGCATCACTGTGAGGGACCTACAGCATGAGGCTGGGAAGGGAAGTTCCTTTAGGTGTCATCACACATGAATACACATCACCAGGTCAGTGCTGGCAGCTGCAGTACAGCAGTGTGATGGCTGGATTAGCAAGAAAACAAAAGCCCCTGAAGAAAAAAGCAGCCATATGGAATAGATACATAGTAGTCCTGATTACAAACAAAAAACTAAAAAGCTTTTGTGGATGTAGGCAGTTTCCACCAGGCAAGGTACACCTCCTTGCACATGGGGTCAAGTGCCCAAGCAGGCTACAAGCAGAACTTTAAGACGATAGTTTACACAAGGAATTTCAAGCCTGAAGTTTCCAGTGCCACCCCCCATCCCTATTTTGTCTCTGCCTCTACACTGCTACTAACAAAACAAACCCTTGTGCTGGGGGCAAGCAAACTCCTGAACTACATCAGGGACAGAGCAGGCTGGAAAATAACAACCATCAGTGAGGTGCACATGGGGACACGGGTGTTTCATCACAACAGCTTCAAGTACCTCTACAGCTGCACCTCTCCTCCCAGGAGAAAGGGTGCCCCACTGGCCCGGGTCAGTTTGGGCTGTGTGAGGGGCACCTCCTCCCCACACACTCACACTTCACCTCTGTCCCTTCATGCTACAACAGGCTCTCACAAGACAGCACAGCACACTGGGCAGGAGTGAGCAAACCCAGCTGGGGAGCTTCCCCCCTCATTTGTTGGTTGGTTTGGGTGTTTCTTAAGTAATTTGAAGAGCAAAGTGCTAAAGTCAGATGTGTTAGCTCAAATAATAAGCCCAATGAAGTGTATTTCTTGTTTTCTTCTCTACATCTTTAGTCCCAAAGAGCAGAACACAGCTTGTGTCTGCTGGATGGCTTTACAGCCGATTGTCTCATCTCCCAAGGTTGATGTGATGACCAGTGATGTCACTTCTCAACAACCTGGAGGAAGCTGCCTTGGGATCCCAAGTGCTGACTTGTCCTTTCCCTACTGCTGGCACTCAGCCCATGGCAAAAGCCTGCAGAGATCTGAACCAGCAGAAAACCAGCCACCTTTCTCACACAGTGAAGCTTTCTGCCACTGTCACTGCCCAAGCCCCATTACAGCGACCAGAGAGCCACTCTCCTCATTCCAGTGAGCTGGTTCACAGCTCCACAGCTGCTTCAGCAGTGTGCACACAGCAAAGCGTGGCACACAGAAACTCCTTGCAGCCAGTTTTACTGCCTGAGAAACTATATCCTGCAACTACAGTGTCAGAGTTATTTGCTTTCCTTGCTCCACCCAGGTTAACACTCCAGGACAAGTTATGCAGGTTGTGTTGGGGATTTTATGTGGTTGTTTTGGGGTGTAATTTTTTTCAGCACCCCTGCACTAGTAACAAACCTGTTTATACTACCAGCACTGAGGGAAAGAAGCAAACAACAACAAAAAACCCGGAGAGAGTGGTAAGCACAGGCAAAGCAAGCTCTCCTACCTACACCAGCTGTTTGCAAGTTGCATCAGCAGTAAGGGACGTCAGCCTGCGGCTGCAGCAAGAGGCAAGAAACACGCCAGCACTGACGGCAAGGAAAACAAAGGAGAGCCTTAACCCAGCAGGGTTTCTTTGAGGACTACTCTGTGCTCGTTGACATACAGACCAGCCACAGGGTTATCGACAGGGAGGCAAGACTGGTTAGTGCCTGTGATAGCTGCACAGACAAAATAAGGGCAGCAGTCCTGCAAAACAACCTCCTGCTTCACCAGTAAGATAGGTACAGGACAGGATGCAAAAACTAGCCTTTAAACAGCAATTCTGCTCGGTTTTGCCATACCTCTTCTCTTCTGTGATACAGGCAGAGAGGGAAAAGAAACTCAAGCTATGAGAGCTGAGTCTTCATTGCTAGCCACGGTCACTTTGAGACAGCAACCAGAAGCAGTGGCAGTTTCTCCTGTCCTCTCATAACCTGAACTGGTTAAACTCAACTTTGTGACCAAAGCATGTGCCTCTGAAGCATCTTCTTAGTAACATGCCTAAGATCAACCACCACAAAGAACTTTTCTGAAAAAAAAAACCCCACAACCCCAAACAGCCTAAAAAAAGGACAAACAGAAGACATCCCTCCACTAACAGCTAGTTTTGGCTGAAATACCAGACCCCATTTAATTCATTAAAGAGAAAATGAGATGCCCCTTACTTTACTAAAACAAGGCCTTCCTTCAGGAATTGGCTATGTGGCCAACCCTGAGCCCTTAGCATTTCTACTTCTGCAAACAATACCATTCCAGCAGTCAACTGGTTTTTTTAAACTTCCCCTTTCCTTCCTCCCAGAAGGACACGTTCCCAAAAGGCTTCCTTAAAGAGGCAAAACTCCTGGTCTCTTCTGAATTGTTTTTTTAAAAACAAGAATCCACTGGGCAAAGGGGGAAAGAAAGAATTCTCTCCAAAGCGCTTGGGTCAGCCAAGACAGTGACAAAGCACCTTTCCCACACTCCTAAGCCCAGAGAAACGTGGAAGTTTCATGTAGCAGTGACCTCTGTTAGCCTCCTGGCAGGCTGTGCTTTCTCAGGGGCAAGGGACAAACCAAACCTGCTCGGTTCACAGCACAAAACCACTGCTCCCTCTTAACAGAGCTTTGGTCCAGGCTCAGGGACGCATCATCCCCATCCCAGCATCCGCAGGCAGGACAGCGGCACCCCGGCAGTACCTGAGAGGGTAACGATCCCGTGGGGCTGGGGCTGGAACCGCAGGTACTTGTTGCAGAAGGAGGGTGACTCCAGGGCCAGGAAGAGGACGTTTCCCAGGAAGTAGCCGGCTGTCTGGCCCACGGAGTTGCAGGTGGAGGCATAGCCCACGTTCTCCCTGGACAGCATGGTGAGGGCCCAGCCGTCCACCGCGATGTCCTGCGTGGCGGCCAGGAACTCGAAGAGGAAGAAAGTCACGGTGAGGGCCACCACGTCGGGGCCCCGGCCCTGCCCGTCACCCAGCAGCACATCCACCTGGGTGGACATGTAGATCATGAAGAGCCCCAGGATGTACTGCGTGGGCACCAGCCAGGACTTGCGGCGGCCGAAGCCCCGCAGGTAAACGGCATCCACCAAGGGTGCCCAGAGCAGCTTGAGGCTGAAGGGCCAGAAGACGAAGCTGAAGAAGGCCTGGTCGGTGTAGCTGGCGCTCTTGCTCTGCAGGATGAGGGGCACGCTGCCCGCCAGCCCCAGCGGGATACCCTGCAGCACGTACAGCACCAGCAGCAGCAGGATGCTGCCCAGCTCCGCCCGGCAACCCTTCGTCCCCCGTTCCGGCGGCGACAGCAGCGCCTCAGCCTCACCGCCCGGCAGCCCATCCTCACACAGCGCCAGAGAGGGCGGCGCCTCGCTTCTCACGTCCAAGTAGTGTTGGTGGCTCCCAGCCCGGCGCTGCCGGCCGCCTTCCTTAGCCGCGATAGCAGGTGACATGTCTCCGCCGGCGGCCCGAGGCGGGAGCCGGGCTACGGACCGAGGCGGGAGCGGACGCTGCCGCCCTCCTCTGAGGAGACGCCGCCGCCGCCGCTACCCGCCCGCACCGCCCCTTCCGGGCACGCGGTCGTTCGCGGCAGGCGTGGCTGCGCCTCATTGGCCAGTTGCGGCGCCGCGGCCTCGGAGCCGCCTCAGCGGCCCACTCAGCCCCCCGCACAGGCTCACGGGGGGGCGGCGCGGGTCGGCAACAACCCCGCTCCTCCCACTGCCGGGTGTACGAGCTGGGAAGCGGCTGCCCGCCCGCTCCTGCACCCGCCGCTCCTCCTGTATTTCCTCAAAGACCCGCGGCGCCGTAACGGTGGCGGAGCGGCCGCGCTCAGGCCTCCCTCCCCGCTCCCCCCTCTCTCGAAGGGAGAAGCCTCGAGTGTGGGGAAGGGTGTGGGGAAGGCTACCGGGAGGGGCGGGCCGCCGGCGGTCCCTCCTCCCTCGGTGCCATGGGATGAGTCCCGCACAGGCGGGAACAGACGCCCCGCACGAGAACGCGCTCGCTGCCGCGTCCCGTTCGGTGCCTTCGCTCGTTCCCCTCAGGCCAGGCTGAGCGCGGCCCCCGGAGCTCAAACACCACCAGCCGTTGGCCGGGCAGCGCTGGCCTCGCCCCGCAGCGGGAGCACACCCCCACGTTAACGCACAGCCCCCGCGCCCCGGGCTCTGACCCCAA
>VZTU01007119.1:365435-416084 GCA_013400835.1 Zapornia atra
TGAGCGGGCAGCTCCCGCCTCCCTTACCCACCACCCCCCCTGCGCCTGGTCCGGCCCGTCACAACAGCGGGTGTTCCGGGGCAGGGAACTCATTTCCCAGCCGGAGCCCGGGCAGGGATTATTCAAGCGCTGGCTCGCGGCGTGGCCGGGCCCGTCTGAGGCGAAACCGAAGCGGGGGTTCCCCGGGGGCATAGGCAGCGCCTTTCCCCGCAGCCAACCGCCCTGCCCGGCCGTCACTCCCTGCTAGAAGAGCAACCCTTCCCCCGGCCTGCGAGAGCGGTGGCTTCGTGCCCACACCAGCCCTCGCCATGACCCCCGGGACCGCGCTGCGCCCTCTGCGTTGCCCCGTGTCTGGTTTGCAGCCACCGTCACAGGAAAAGACACGTGTTGGCGTAGCTCTCGCGTGTGACATGAAGTTCGGGTCCTTTTGGTGGTGATGCAACTTAGGAACCAACACCCAGCGGGCTGACCCGGGGGATAAAAGCCTTGTTGTTGAATTTTCACCTAGTTCACAAGAAAATGTGACTCTGCGGGGTTTATTTAAGCACATAGCTAGGCACTGCTGAAGCTCGCTGGCAGGCTCTTCCCTGATGGCAGACACGACATCTGGTCCTGGCTGGGGCTGCTCTCCAGGGCCCCTCTTCTCTGGGGTGGTCGTGCCCAGAGCTGGCTGCACCCACCTCTCACAGGAAGCGGGTGAGGAGAGAGTGGTTTCCTCAGGGGACCACGTCCCAGCAGGCAGCGAGTCTGCACGCAATGATGTACCTTCAGTTTGTCTGAGGTAACACATTTGGGGCCCCTCTGTCTCACTCGGCTTTGTCTGAGCTCGAAGGAGTTACTTTTCAGTTACACTCTAGGGTAAAAAAAAACCCAAACCAGTGAGTGTTCTTCGTCCTGCTTAATTTTAATACCACAGGGAAACAATTAAACTCTTGTAAAACCTGTGCTGGCTTGAAAGTGCCAGATCAAGGCTTCTGGTTTAGGCTTGTTCTAAGTTGTTGGTGTGGGTCAACGCTTGGACAGAGGAGTTGCTGCAGACTGGGCTCTGCCAGGGACTTTGTGGTGCTCCAGAACACGACTGTTCTGTGTGCTGATGCAGTTTATCAATGGCATTAATGGGAATCCTGCAAGCATGGGGGTGTGCAAACTGCTGAAACACCCCCTGGTTCTGTAGAAGTGGGTGTTGTGAACCCCCAAACTTAATTTAAAGCACTAGGTAAGTACACTGAGGAGTAAGGTGTGTGGTGTCCTCGGCTGGTAATGCTAGCCTGTTGGCAGGTCTTCTACCCCAGCCTGTTACATGACTGGTGATTACTGGTTTAGACACAAAAAACCCCAACGGCAATGGTTGGAAGCTTTTTTTCCCCCCTCCCCAGTGTTACTAAGTAGGGCTGAAGTGATGGATGCCCCTTGTCGTGGCAGTGTGGTTGGAAGTGATGATACCGGGTCTTACGTCTGTGAAACGGTGGGCAAGCAGCAGCCTGGAGGTGCAGCGTTTTGAGAGCCTAATGGCTTTATTTGGCTCATCAGTTGTAGAGAGCAGTAGGAAACCTTCACATACAACGTGGTTTTCAGGGCAACTCTTAAATTTCCCCCGCATTTATCTCTTGGTGTACTCCAGTCCCCCTCTTTTGCTAGCCCCCCTCTCGGGACATGGGGCTGATGCTTCTGCTCTGCCCCAGTGCATGAACCACCTTGGATGGTTCAGCTTCAACTGCCTTGGACAGTTGAGCCTTGACAGATGTTCTCAAAAACAGCGGCCCCTCCAGTTTTTTCATGCAGATAGACCAGGAGAAGATAAGGAGCTCTAGTTATACCCTTTATGAGGGGGGAAAAAGAGCATTTATTTGGAACTGGAGAATCCCTGCTAGGAATCGGTGCTGGCTCCGTACCCCCTGTCCCTGTGGGAGCTGGGCTCTCCATTACCCTCTTCATCTTCCTCCTGGCATGTGTATGGTATACAAACACACGAGCTGCACTGCCATACTGGCTGAACGTTAACAGCATCTGTTCTTTCTTTTTTAAAATTTATTTCATTGAATGAGGTTTCCCGTATTAAATTTGGATTCAGAATCTCCAGCCTTGGAACTGTGCCTTCAAATAAATAAAGCCAGGCCCTGTCCTGACTTACCGCCTTTCTTCTTCCTCTTCCCTTGTGTGATTTATGGTAACGTTGTGGGCTCCCTTCAGAGCTGAACCTCCTTCCAGTTGTTTGTTAGCTGGAAGTGAAGTAGGAAAGCTTCTGCAAGGCAGTCAGGGTGGTGGCAGTTGCCTGTGTTAATTCCCAGGATAGGGCTTGTGTGGATGTGTGCTGGGATTGTACTGTGACAAGAGAAGAGCAGCAGGCAGTGCCCTGTGTAGTGCTGGGAGAAAATTACTTCAACCTGTAGTTTAAGCCCCCATCCAAGGGAGCAGCAAGTTATTAGGCCACCAACTGAATAATTTCTTTTAATCTTTTCCCCCCCACTCCTTTTTTTTGATGCTGCCTTGCTCATCATGTATGTTCCCCCTAGGGAGATCTACAGGGCTCAATGGATGTGATGCTTTTACTGGATTTTAGTCCAAATGCCCTTAGCATCATCCTAGGAAAGACCTGCTGAGCTGTGATTAGATGCTGGCTTTTGGGATTTTGGGAGGGTATTAATGGACTCCCAGCAAAACTCGGGCAATGAGCTAGTACTTGAAGCCTTGAACAACCATCTTCCAGGGGCACGCAGAGGAGTGGGGAGTAGTTGTGGCATCGATTCAGTTATCTGGGAAAGCGTTCCTCTGATCCTTGGGTGAAGTGATGCTGTGCTTGGGGAGGCTGAAGCAGCAGGGGCGGCATGGGGATGGGCTGCACCAGCTCACAGCAGCACAGAGCAGCGCAGGGCTCGTTGCTTGTGCTGAAGGGATGCGTGTCGCTGTCCTGCTTTCGCTGAGGAGGGCGAAGGAAGGTGCAGGTTCTTTTGAGACACAGACCTACTTAAGCTGCCTCGTGCAACGTTTCCCAGGCTGCTCCCGGTGTAACTTTGGGTGCTCTGGTTCTCCACGTGTGTCTTCCCCACAGCTGTTGGGCCCAGCTATGCTGGAGCTGACTGCTCCGAGCAGCTTGGTCCCTTCAGAATAGTGTGCTGGACACGAGATAGATGTAGTAGCTCCAGATGTAAGGGCTTAGCCCTCAGTCCAGCTGAGCTGATGCCAGCAATAACTTGGGTTTAGCCTCTTTTTATAATTATAAAATTTAAAAGCTGCCTTCAGAGTTATATTACTTCCTCCTTACTCATCCTGTGGATTCATGGGGGTGGTCTGCAGGTTGGGAAACTCTTGACTGGAGTGTGCGAGGACCACTGGTGGCAGGTGGACCCATCCGTGTGGGGGGTTGGCTGTGGAGGGGACAGCTCACATCCCAAACTGTTCTCTTGCAGGTGGAAGGGGTCAGTCTCAGACCATAAGCTGAGAGGGCTGCAGAGCTCTGTCCCTTCCCAAGCTGCAGCACACGCTCAGGGACAATTTAAGGCTTTTAATCAAAAACAGCACTGGAAGGAATAGTGTTTGCTTCAAGATGGGGACAGGAAAGAACTTTCTTGCAAGAGCTCTGGTTTAGGAGTTGGTAGGTGAAAATTCCTAGAATGGCTCTAGAAGCGATTCCCCACCTTCTGCTGGGGGCTGTTTTGGGGGACCCCTCGCTATCAGGGGGTCGAAGGGGCATTTGCTGCTCTAATCTCCAACACGGGCCCTTTTTGATGTGCAGCCCAAGACTAAAGCGTTGTTAGGAGCTGCCCAGGCACGCTTAGCAGAAGACAAATTAAGTAGCTCACTCTAACCTGGATTTAAGCTTTTGAGGGATTTAGCACTAGTTCTTTCTGCTTATATCCTTTAATTTTGATAAACCCAGCCTTTGCTGTGTGTTTTTTGAGGAGAATGTGTCCCAGGAGGATGATGCTCTCCTCCAGAATGACCTGGGGTTGACGTGGGGAGTGATTGTCTGACCCTCAAGGAAATACTGTGACATGCTCTGCCCCGGCTTCCTTCACATGTGGAGCAACTCCAACGTGCCATAATTAAAACCACTTCAAGATGCGCTTTGAAGGGAGTGTTTGGTGAAATAAAACCCTTCCCAGATTCTCTTTCATCGAGCAGCATCAGCAAGGAAACAGGGAAAGCTTAAAGTTAGGGGAAAAACACCCCCAAAGTCAGCGATTCCTTTAAGCAGCAGCAGCATTTCTTCTTCGTGACTTTCTTGGTGCCTTACAGCACGGTAGCATTCACATTCTTCCTTCAAGATCCCTTGATAAGGATGCTTCCATGGAATAGCTGCACCTTTGCACAATTCCTTTATAGGCAAAGAAGCCTGTCCTTGTGTTTCCTAGCCCACACTCAGATGTAGCTGGTGTTGGCCGGCCAATTCAGGTGCGATGGGGTCAGGGAGAACCATCGCTGTGTTCCCCTGCACAATCTGAGTCCTGCAGACAGAAGTTGGGCTTTTCTTCAGAAAACCATTTCAGCAGCGACATTTGTTCTCAATTTCTCCTTTTTTTTACTCCCAGCAGGAGGTAGTGTCAAGTGAGCTCTCCGTGCATGAGGCAGTGTGGTGGGGAAAGCATTTTTATTACAACTTTGCAGCGTCCTGTTTTGCTGGAGGAAAAGACACATGCTCTTAATTACTGTAGGGAGTGCTGGGCGTTGTATGGACTGTAACATGGGAGACGATAGGGTGCTGAACAGGGCATATGATTTCTTATTTACAGAAAGCTCTGCCTTTGTTAGCTTATTAGCATTTTTTTTGTCTCAGCCTTAATTTGTGTCATGTTTGGTTTGGGGTATGTTGTGTTTGTGTGGCTGCTTGGGAGGGATGTTAAAGGGTGGTCTCTCTATCTTCCCAGTGCATCTCCTAGTCCTTATAAAGCTTGAGGGGTTTTCCATTTAGAAGTTTCTCTGCTAGCCTTTATCGCTTCATGGGTTAATTTACAACTAGGCAGCCTGAGCAGGCTTTGTGGAAATGACTGGTTTAAGAGATCTGGCTGAAAGCCTGCCCTGTGTCACCATGAAGTGCTGATGTGGGTGATGTTTGCAGCCGGAGAACCCCGGAGGAGACCTCAAGGATGGGCAGCACCACTACGAGGGAGCCGTCGTCATCCTGGACGCCGGGGCGCAGTACGGGAAGGTCATCGATCGCCGGGTGCGCGAGCTCTTCGTCCAGTCCGAGATCTACCCTCTGGAAACACCAGCCTTTGCCATCAGAGAACAAGGCTTTCGGTAGGTCCCATCCCAGCCTGTCCCTGCCTGCGTGGTCTGGTTGCTCTCTTCTGTCTAACAGCCTCCATGGATGTTGGCAGCGGTGGTACCCACTGGGGTTTCTATGCACAACAGCTTTCATTGTAACAATTAATGATTGCACCTTTAGCTTACCTGTGGAAACACCCAAGTCTTGCTGGGGAAACCTGGCTGCCCAGGGAGGTGGTGGAGTCTCCTTCCCTGGAGATATTCAAGACTCATCTGGACGCCTATCTGTGCAATATGAGCTAGGGAGCCTGCTTAGGCAAGGGGGTTGGACCCAGTGATCTCTCGAGGTCCCTTCCAACCCCTGTGACTCTGTGATTCTGTGAAACCTCTGTGGGTTTGTATATACACTTCGTATATTTGCTTCTTAATGCCATTTTAATTACTTCCATTTGTAAGTATAACTTGAGCTTGTGTTTTAAGGATGTGTCTGCAGAAGTGCAGATGATCTTGCTGATTTACCTGTTGAACTAGGGTAGCTGTTGAAGAAAACAAGTTTTGTGAGTTTCTAAAAATTCTTCATTTAATTTAAACAAAAATCATTAAATAACTTGGGTACTGAAGATAACTGCAGGAAGTCATACCAAACTGTTTCTGAGAAGCAACTGGAAAAGCCTAAACTGCATCTATCACTCACTGTTTGCAGCAAGAAGAGGTCTCTCAGCTGCTTAGTACTTGTACCTTTCTCTCTCTGGTTCTGTTAGGCTAGCCAGGGTATGCCTCTCATTTCTGTGGGAAAAAGAAATACCCTGGAGCCTGCAGATCATTGTTGTCAGCTGGGTACAAATCCAGCTCATTCTACCTCAGTCATTCTTGGTCCTGCCCAGCAACAGATAAGACAATGTTTTGTTGCCAAATTGCATTTCTCCAGCCAGTGATAGTGAACTGGTAAAGAGTGTGTTTTAGTAACAGATAGAAGCTTGCTGATAGAAAGACAGGGAACAGAAACCCCAGGAACTGCTGGATCTATCAGCTGTTAAATGAAGAGTTTCTCAGCAACATTGTGAAAAATGCCTTCTTGCATCAGATCTCGTTTGTAATTCTCCAAAAATGAAGTCTTTGAAAGGTGGATGTACCTAATTGCTGGTTTAAAAAGAATTCCTGCATCTCCTGCAGGAATTTGAGGTCTGTTTGTAGTACTAATGATGGTTTGTGTCCAACCTGTGCAGTACTGATGCAGGTTTGCAGGGGGAGGACCTTTTCCCCCTTTCTTCTCAACAGTTGACTTTCTTCAAAGCATCATGATTATACCTGTTGCACTTGTCATTCCAAATCATTGCAAAGAGGCAAAACCTCTTTGTTCAAAGGGTCACTTCTCAAGGTTAAGGGAGTGGTTTCGGGTTATCAGTTACCTAGGTGGGTCAATAAGCTTTGTGTCCATGGCCTCTGTCAATCATTTGCATGGGAGAAAGCTCAGCACTTACTGACACTGGCCACCCAGTGCCTTTATTCAGTGCCTATTGTAAAAATGCAAGATTTATAAATATATTCTGCATGTCATGGGAATAGTTGTGTTTCATATTGCAGCTCCTGGGGTCAGAGACCCTGAACGAGCGTGTTCTACATGTGTCTTACTCTGGGTGTTTTGACATGGTTCCTGATGTGCCATTAACACACTGCAGATAGGCTTTCCAAAGCTAGGTCAGGCTGGTTTGGAAGTGGTTTAAGCTACACCAGAAAAAGGTGTATTCATACCAGCACAGGGAGGTACAGAAGGAGTTACAAGGTGTTACAGTAAAACCTTTGAGATCTGCACGCTGTGCTAGTGTTACTTTCCTGAGGACAGTTGAGAAGATGCAGCCTCAAATCATCGTTTTGTCTTTAATACTTGGGCACTTGGATAACCTGTCTGTATCCCGTGGGATTTTAATCAGTATGGAAGAGAGGAGGTTTTTTAAGACTCTACTTTTTGACTAGGACAGTGTGTAATTTGTCATAAGAACATTCAATTTGTAGGTGTAGCTATAATTCCTTAACCTTAAATAGTGGTCTGTACATATGATGCTGAAGCAGATCCTTCTGTAGGTGGAATTAGTAGAAGCAGTAATATCACCAGGCATGGAGAGTTTTTGGTGTCTTTCCAGCAGCATCTTTCCAGAGTTTAGGAAAGCCATTACAAGATGAGGAGCCTGGGCTGGGGGAGCTGGGGGTGATCTGGTTGTGTGCCCGTGGGAGCAGGTACCCTGTGGGACTGCACATAGAGGTGGTGTTTGCTACGTGGGCTCATTACAACATCTGTACCACCAACAGAAATAATCATCCAGGAAGTGTGCTGCCACTCTCTGCTGCTTAAAAATAAAAAAAAATTCAATTTTGTCAGTACTTGCATGACAAACATTTTAAATAATGCTAGAAGAAAACTTTATTGGGTATGTTTCATCCTGGGTATGCAACTTCCCTCTTGTCCTGCTTTGCATTTCTCGCTCTGAATACTGAATTTGATGTTCTCTGCGAAATAAACAGTACGTGGGTTCAAGGTCTGGTGCTCCCACCCCTGTTTGGTCCTGGGTCCAGGCCAGAAAGCGTTGCCCAGCTGGCAGGTGCTTCATCATGGCTTGCAAAGTGCTCTCTTCCCCTTTGGAGAGATGTACTTTGCTGTTGTGGCGCGAAGCGTTCGTAACGTTGAGCCGTACGTGCTTCGTGTGTTGGACTCGTCGTTCACAGCCTGTTGCAAATGCCATCTCACTTGGTGATCAGGGTGGGTTGAGGGACGTTGTCTTCAGCAGCTCGAGAACTTTGGGAGTGTGGTTTTCAAATGCAACACTCCTCCAGATGGCACAGGCACCGTGCAGTACACACACACACGTCGGGTACATACGTACGCTTGAAGTCTAAAGGCATCTGATCCCAACCATCTTGCTGCTTCTCCTAGCTGGCACTTGGCTATGGGGGATGTAAAATACAGTTGCTTTTTGGGTTGGTTAATATTTAACTGTGCTGGAACTGATGGAATACCTCTCTGGTAGGCTGCTGGCTTCGCTGGCTGTAGCGTAGCAAAGTTGAGCTGTGTGTTAGGATGTCTGTGTTAAACTTCATGTTAGAAATTGGAGGTCTGAGTGTTGTGAGGCAATGTCAACGTTTAAAGCAAATCAAGAGATTTTAAAGTAAACTGCTTATCACAGAGCCACAGACTGGTCTGGGTTGGAAGGGACCCCAAGGGTCACAGAGCTCCAACCCCCTGCCACAGGCAGGGCCACCATCCTCCAGGCCTGGAGCTACACAAGGCTGCTCAGGGCCCCATCCAACCTGGCCTTGAACACCCCCAGGGATGGGGCACCCACCCCCTCTCTGGGCAGCCTGTTCCAGCCCCTCACCACTCGGTCTGGAAAGAACTTCCCCCTAATATCTCATCTAACCCTTCCCTCTTCCAGCTTCACTCCATCCCCCTTGTCCTGCCATTGTCTACCCTTTCCAAAAGTTCATTCCCACCTGTTCCTCTGCTCCCTTCAGGTACAGGAATGTCTGAGTTAACGTTTCCTTTGTCCACAGAGCTATCATTATATCTGGAGGACCAAACTCTGTGTACGCAGAAGATGCGCCGTGGTTCGACCCAGCGATATTCACCATCGGAAAACCAGTTCTTGGAATCTGCTACGGCATGCAGGTGCTGAGAGCTGTGTTTGTCTACTGGCTCTTCTGGGTCTCCTTTCTGGTATTCCCTGAAGATGAACTGCAACCAGAGTGCAACACGTGCCAAAGATAGTTTACCAACAAGGACTTTAAAACTGAGTGTGCTGTGTGCTCCTCTCTTGGCTCTGCGGTATCAGTAGTATTAATGGGGTTTTCTTTGCTGAGGTGCTGTGACTCAGGTTTCACACAGCCTTTTCTTTTGGTGCAGTAAATATAACCTGGCAGTCACTAACGAATTTTGCCTAATTGGTATTGGAAAACGGCCCCTCATGGAAGCAAGTGAAATAGTTTTTCCCTTTGGTTTCCAAGTGTGCTTCTAGGGTAGCTCTTAGGAGTGCTTAACATGCCCACACACCTCCAAACATCTGCTGACCTTAGGCCTGACTTGTGCTCCTGCAGTCATGTAGTACATCCAAGCCTAGCAAAGATTCCAAGGAGATGAGGGATGGCTTGTGCTCCTGCAGTCATGTAGTACATCCAAGCCTAGCAAAGATTCCAAGGAGATGAGGGATGGATTGGATGCATGACGTCTCCTTGTGCATCTTGGTTTCTCCCAGGGTTAGTGATTTACTAGGCCTTCAGAGATGCTGAATAATAGCTGAAAAAACTTCTTTTGGAATGGCTGGTGCTTAGAGAAACAATGTTGGCGCTCCCTGTTCTAAAGGGAAACGTGTGTTTGATTAAAATATGCCTTACAGTGCCAAGCAACTTGGGAGCCACATTAGCCTCAAGCAGGGAAGCTCCTTAAGGCTGACTTTGCAGAAACAAATCAGGTGTGTGTGTTAATGCACTATGGCTTTGTTATAACAGATTGAAATCAGTCAAGCATGGTAAGTGTCATATCAAACCAGATCTAAAATGAAACCTTAAATCTCTGAAAGTTAAAGTAGCTGAAAGGTGAAACTGTAAAAATATGTGAGTTGCCAGTTAAGAGTTGTAAGGGGGAAAAAATTGTTTTGGGAGTTCTGAAATCTAAAATGCTGATAGCCAACACTGAAAGAAAGGTTTGGTTTTAGAGAGGAAAAAACCTGGCTGAGAATTGTACTGATACAGCAGAAACTAGAGAGTCACAAAACCAGCCCTGAGGTAATAGGCTCAAGGTTTTGGTGGGTTCTCCAGAGCCGGATTTGAAGAGCTGAGGCCTCCCTGAGGTCCCTTAACTAAAGGATAAGTAATTCAGGTTTTGGGTCGCAGCTTAACTGTTTTTAGGATAGCTGGCCTCAGGTCAATGCATGCAGCTGTGTACTATCAAATATGCTTTATTTTCCCATTTCTACCTGTTGTCTGCTGCTGTGGAGCTCTGCCCCTCGCTGTGCTGACAGCGGGGATCGAGCCTGGTACCGAACGATGGTTAGGCTTGGAGAGAACTCTTAATTTTGGAAAACAATGCATTAAATGAGTATAATAATAAAAGCACTAGGTTGAGTTGTACTGGAGGGCTAGAGCTGTGGTCATTGGTGGGCACACTGGGGTATGAAGCGGTGCTCGGTTGTGTGCTGCTTCCTCACGTTGTATTTTTGTTTGACAGATGATGAATAAGGTGTTTGGTGGTACAGTGCACAAGAAGAGTGTTCGAGAAGATGGTGTGTTCAACATTACCCTGGATAACACGTGTTCACTGTTCAGGTGTGTAAACTACTTCAGCAGTGTCAGAAATGCTGCTCTGGAGACCAGTGTGGGGATGAGAGGAAGAGGAGTTTAAAGCCAGTAGTGAAAGGGCACCCATGCTTACCTGATAATTTCTAGTAAAACTTAGAACTGTGTTCATGAGTAAACAGGTTACTAATTTATATACTGATATGTAGGCATAACTTTTAGATTGACTCTAGAAACGTGGATAAGTTTGCTTGGGATATTGTGTAAACTCTTTATTTCAAAGTAGAACGTCTTTGTTGAGACACCGTAAAGTGTCCCACAGCCTGAGAGTCTTTGTGCTGAGCTCTTGTCTCCATCTGCTGTGCAGTGATTTACTCTTCAGTTGGTTTGCACCCATGTGGCTTTTTGAGAAGCTGTAGACAATTCAAACCCATTTGTTTTCTACCTTCCTTTAAAATAGCTTCATGATGTTTTATAAAACCAGAATTAGATTTCTTGCTGGTTTGTCAGTGCCTTTCAAGTTCCCTGTAATAATTGTAATGATTTACACATACCTGGCGTCCCAACTTGATTATAAACTTTCCCCTGTTGGGGCTGCTGCAGAGCTTTATCCCCTGCCTAAAGTCTGAGGTGCCCAAATTCTCCTGGAAACACTTAGTTTTGAGCAAGAAAATGTCACTGCAATAAAAAGCAGGACTCCAAGTAACCTGATTGACTCTAGATGACCTTATGTCTCAAAGAGGGGATGCTTCAATATTGATGTGTTGATAAAAAGCCAGCCAACCCCCCCACCCTTCTGAAAAAGAGAAATTACCCCTTGCATGAAGGGCGTGTTGTACAAGGACTGGCACAGCTTCCAGGGTGGCATCCCAGGGTTGGCAATGACTGTTTGGGGAAGGAAATCCCACATGTCTTTCAGTGTGGGCCTGGTCAGTGGAGATGGGCTTTTATCTGGGGAATGCAGGGACCTGGGGGTTTGTTCTTCTTTTTGAGTTGATTCTAGTTTTTAATCTTTGTTTAGAGGCCTTCAGAAGGAAGAGCTTGTGCTCCTCACTCACGGAGATAGTGTGGATAAAGTAGCTGATGGATTCAAAGTGGTTGCACAGTCTGGGAACATTATAGCAGGTATTTAGTTTGTAGTTTTTATTTAAATATAACCTATATATAGAATCATCTTTTGATGGTGTTTGTTAAAGGAAAGAACATGGCAGAGGGCGGTGAGAACCAAATGGGAACAGACTCATTCTGCTGTTTAATTGCCCAGTGATTGATTTGGTTTTAACCATTTTGGGGTTGGACCCGATGATCTCTCAAGGTCCCTTCCAACCCCTATGATTCTGTGATTTCTGGTTTGTGTTTCCTTGCATGTTGTGCTGTCCTGATAATAAAAAACAGACCTGAAAAGGAATGGTCCTGTTCTTAAATGTAATGCAAATAAAGTTTTAATTTTCAAGGTTTATGTTATTTTGAAGTAGGGACATGTTGTCTCTCTCCAAAATAAAACACTGTGTACCCTTCAGGCAGGGGAGAGGAGGCTGCTCTGTAGTGTCAGTGCCAGCAGTGTTTGGGGTTTGCATGGTAATGGTACAAGTCAAACACCATTTCATTACTGAAGCTCGATTAACGTCTTATTATAATTAATATTCCTGCATAATTGTTCAGCTGACCTAAAAAATGTTGCCACTAAAAGCAATGCTTCACAGAATCATTAAGGTTGGAAAATTGCTCCAAATCATCCAGTCCAACTATCTCCCCACCACCTCTATCACTCAATATCCCACATCCCTAAGCACCTCACCCATCCTCTCCTTGAACACCCAGAGGGATGGTGACTGCACCGCCTCCCTGGGCAGCCCGTTCCAGTGCCCAGCCACTCTGAGAAGAAATTTCTCCTCATTTCTAGGCAGCCATTCCTTGTCCTGTCACTGGTTATCTGTGAGAAGAGGCCCACAACCTCCTCCCAGGGGGCTGTAGAGAGTGATAAGGTCTCCCCTTCTCCAGGCTGAACAGCCCCAGGTTCCTCAGCAGCTCCTCATCACACTTGGGTCCCATCCCCTTCACCAGCTTCATTGCCCCTCTCTGGAAATGCTCCAGGGCCTCGATGTCTTTCTTGGAGACCTTTTAAAAGATGTAAAGATGTTTTATAACTGAAAGGTTCTTTCCAAACTGCCATTAAGATTAAACAGAGCATTTGTTATCTTCTGACTTGCCTTCAGAATGATCTAGAACTCCTCCCTGCTCACATCACTCTCTGCATCCCATGTGCAAGCTCCACCAGAGCTCAGTATCTTTAACCCTGCTTCATGGAGGCATTAGGAACAGAGCTGTACCTCTCCAGTCAGCAACACTCCTGGGCCGTGGCCGCTTCCGAATTGAGGAAGGGCTGGTGGAGTGGTAGCCAAGCTTCCAGCAGCAAGAGAAATAGGGTGATGGCTGGGAGTCCAGCCCACATCCATGGAGTTTGGCAGTTTCCTTACTGTGTTTTTAATCCCAATCAGACCTACACTTATTGGCATGAGGTGTGGTATCGTGATCCACTCAGAGTGTCTCCAGACACTGTTAAAGGGAGCAGTGGTGCTCACAGCGTGCTCAGGGTGGATAAGCCATGCAGGCTTATCCCACATGCACCTCTTAACATCAGTGCAGCTCTGTCTGTGGGGTTGCAGGGCATATGAGGTAGCATGTGAGGAGGGAAAAATGAATGTAATTGATGTCCTGTTTTCACAGTGGTTTTCCCCAGATGTCTGTTCCTTGGCTTTTGAGGGCCTGTGTGCTCTCAATGTGCTACACTACCCTTGCTCCTAATCTTAATGGAGTCTTTGTGATTGGTGATCTGTGCCAGAATAAATCACTGTGTGCTTGGCTGTCTTGGGTCTGTGTTTCACTTTCAATTCACTCACTTTGTCCTGCCCATTTCTTTGTGCCAACGAAGGCATAGCAAATGAGTCTAAAAAACTGTATGGAGCCCAGTTCCACCCTGAAGTCAGCCTCACAGTGAATGGCAAAATGATCCTGAAGAACTTTCTTTACGATATTGCGGGGTGCAGCGGAACCTTTACAGTGGAGAACAGAGAACTTCAGTGCATCCAAGATATCAAAGACAAAGTGGGCTCATCGAAAGTCCTGGTGAGTAGATCGAACTGTAGCTGAAAGATGATTTGCAAAAGCCTGACAGCAACAGACACACTCAGATTAATGTGAAAAATGCAGGATTGTTGTGATTTGGGTAATGCCTTTCACAGATTTTTAGAAGGTCTGCACACTGATGCACTGTTTGGCTTCTTGTTTCCTTCCAGATCACTTGAGTGTCAGTCAGCGCTCTGTTCTGTTCCTCGTAGTTGCATCTGAATTATCTGTTAATGCTTTACCTGCAGACAGCTGACCAAATTTTAATGGTTTCTTGGTTTGGTTTTTTTTTTTCTTCCTTCCCCTTAGGTTTTACTCAGTGGGGGTGTGGACTCAACTGTGTGTACTGCTCTCCTGAACCGGGCTCTGAACCGAGATCAGGTCATAGCTGTGCACATAGATAACGGGTTTATGCGCAAGCGCGAGAGTCAGTCTGTGGAGGAGGCACTCAAGAAACTTGGGATTCAAGTTAAAGGTACCACAGTTCTGTTAACTATGCCTGATGCTGCTGCTGATGTCAGCCAGACTGATGAAGTGAAGGCTTAGTGCTTTGTTTCACTCCTGAATTGATCTTTGCAGTTCTCAGGCTCCCCATACCAAAGCATGACGGCTAATTTGGACCAGCCTAGGCTTATTCACAAAGCTTCAGACCTAAAATATTATATATATATAATAAATACATAAAAATATATAACAACTTTATCTAAAACTATATATATGCTTTATACAAGATATATATTGTATATATTATATTGTATATACAATATATATATATTTATATATCATATTCCAATATTTATATCCTACAGAAAATATTTTTAATATATAGATAAAGACCTTCCTCATTTGATTTGAGCCTACGATGAACCAACCCATCTCCTTGGTTGTTGAGATATGCTACTTGCTGTTGGGGCACAGCAGAGCAGTGGGTATCTGCCTGGGGCACTTTGCTGCTGATGGATGAGAAATCCTCTTCAGCTGCTGCAAAATCCCCTTCTGCTGCTGCAGAAAGACATTTGCTTGTAGTTTCTGTCAGTAGCGTGGTTAAACGATCCTGGGGCTTTATTTCTTGTCCTGGATCTCTTTTCTTTTTAAACTCTGAGCTTGTTTGGGTGACTGAATGCTAGTATAGCTGAAATTACTTTCTCAAGGTCTTTATTTTGGCTCTCCTAGCACCTGGTGGGTGTGTTTTAGTTGGTTTTGGAGTAGCTTGTTGAGCAACTTTGCATGATGAGAGAGCAGAGAGTACCTTGTCATGGCTGAGAAGGTGTAGAGCTCATTGGTACCCCAAGTACTAAGAGGTCAGAGAAGACAAATTAGGTATGTTTGAGTTGAGAGCTGCTTTATTCTGCCCAGCTGATTTATTTAATGAGTTCCTGGGGCTGTGTGTAAGTACCATTCTCCAGTGATTCTCTAGTGCTTTGGCCAGGAAGCGTGGTGCTGGGTGAGCAGTGCTTTCCGCTGGCCTGGCAGGGAGAGGAGGTGTGGGGAGCTGGCACATTGGCACCTGGCAGAGAGGGCCAGCATGTCCTGATGCAGTAAAGTCTGAGCTCCATCCTGTACACATCTTTTATTTTTATTATACTGGGTTTTAGTGGAAAATCTATGTCTGATTCTTACACTTTGTAGACCAATAAAACTGGATGCTGGCAGGCTCCCAGAGGAAGAAATTGAGAGAATCCTTTTGCTGTAAAGTCTCATTTTGTAGGTCTTGGAGTTCAGTGCTGGTAAAAGATGCCAAAGATCCTCCTAGCGTGGAGATCCTCTCTGAATTAGAAGCATAACATACCATGAGTAAACAGTACATCATTTAATTTTGGTTACAGAAGGGCCTTGGGGAAATACCATCCTGTGAACTGCTTAAATAAAGCAAGTAAATTATAATCCAAGAGGGGAAGCAAGAGCTGAACTCTCATGCTGTTGCTTAGCTTCATAATATGAAAAATATATATAAATTACCCTCTAGAGGAGGTTAATAAGAGAGATAAAATGCTTTTGTTACGATTAATTCTTGAGGTATCGAGCAGCTCTGTTTAACACAATTAAAGGAATGGAGTGATTTTCCTTTTTTAAAGCAATAAGAGTGAAACTTTTCCTTTTGTAACCTTACCTAAAACCCTTCCTTGGCCTTGCCAACGCTTCCTGTCCTTCCATGCAGTGGTGAATGCAGCTCACTCCTTCTATAACGGTACGACAACTCTGCCCATCTCGGATGAAGACAGAACTCCACGTAAAAGGATTAGCAAGACCTTAAATATGACTACGAGTCCTGAGGAGAAAAGAAAAATTATTGGGGACACCTTTGTTAAGGTAATGTTCATGGTTACTTGTTGATTAGGTTTTTTAATAAAAGCTTTTTTTCATACATCTCCTATGTCAGGCTGTTTCGTTGTGGAGCACCGTGTGCTCAGTGGCATCGGTGGCCTTAGAAGTTGTGGATGACCTAAAGAAGCCCTTGGGACGTTACTCTAAGCCTAAAGTTTTGATAGTCCACAGTCCCAACGTGGTTTGCAAGCACTGTACTAGATCTAATAGATACACTGTGTTGGTTGGCCATTTGCTGCTGTTGGATAAACGTGTACTGTTTGTTTCACCCAGTTGATGGGTGACAGGACTTGGGGCATGCTTCAGGAAACAAGATGTTTTCCATCTGTCACCTACCAGTGTTGGTGACACAGGGAGAACATAACATGTAACAGGCTGTGAAGTTCCTGTAGTCCAAAGATTCTCTTTCCATTTGCTGCCCAACAAAATATGGGGATATAGGACTATTTCAGTGGTGGGCTGCTATCATAATTAATCTTCCTGTTTGTTTGTGCTTCTACAGCTCAGAAACATTTGTTGGGCAACCAGTTACCTTCCATTAGACCTTTGATAACTGAAAAGTAGATTGTAACAAGCTTCTCTCTCTCTCTCTCTCTCCATCTTGTAGATTGCCAATGAAGTTATTGGAGAAATGAATCTGAAACCTGAAGAGGTTTTTCTTGCTCAGGGTACCCTCAGACCTGATCTCATAGAAAGCGCTTCCCTTGTTGCAAGTGGCAAAGCTGAAGTCATCAAAACTCATCATAATGACACAGAGCTGATTCGGAAGTTGAGAGAAGAGGTAAGTGAAAGTGAGGGTGCTGGTGTGTCCTTCTGGTTCTCTGGGATGCAAAGCTTGAGTATCAAAACTGAACCACTTGTGTGTTTTGCTGGTATCACTGTCCTGTGTTGACAGGACCCTATTCTGGTGAGGCCCTTCAGATTCATTTGTAGTCTCTTGCAAGTTACTAGCCTTCCTTCTAGTTGCTACGTACTCAGTGTAGTCAGTTATTTGCATGTTGTCCAGCTCTGGGAACTGGGGAAGGTGTCAGCAGATCGAACCTGGATTCATCCAGTGTGAGCAATGCTGCAGGCTGGAAGCTCTTTCATGTTCAACTATAACCAGTCCTGTGTTCTGGGAAGGAAGCAGAGCAATGCCAAATGCCTTTAGTGGGAGAGTATTTTAAGACTTCTTGGGCAACTTTATTCTGGTTCAGCTGGAATTCATGATGTAATAGGTCACTTCCTCCTCCTGTTGTATCTTGTTCTCAGCACTAGTCAATGAGTAACCTTTAGGTACCAGCTGGTCCCAACCTGGCACATCATGGACTCAGGCAAGAGCAGGACAGTGCTTTAGTGAAAGCATAACCAGCTTGTGTTGACAGGGGGCTGGAATTAACCTCCTCCTGGTAACGTTCAGCACTGCAAGCAGAGTATTTTCCTCTTGGGAGACAGAATGAGAATACTAGAGTTGAACGGGTGGGAATCTAGGGATAGTTCCTTTGTGTACTCACAGGGATGAGTTCTGGCTGTTCCTACACAGCTTCTGCACCACATGTCTAGTCACCTGATGGTCTGCCTGCTAGCTGTATGCTGGAGGCACACAATCCACTCGCCAGTTGTCAGTACAAGATCCCCCAGATCTTTCTGAAATGGCCCAACGTGGACATCTATAGCTGATGACCTGGGGCTTGAAGATGGTGTGAGGTTGAACTGTCTGAAGATAAGCAGCCCGAGTCCTGTCTCTTTGATGTACTCCCAATCAGTTGGTTGAGTCTGAAGCCCAGAAGAGCTTTTTGAGTGCAGAGCTCTGCAGCATTGGCGTCAGCAGCAGATGTGGGAGAGTGCCCTGTTCTGCCTTTCAACGTGCTAGAATAGCAACTTCTCTAACTTCTATAAAATGCCTTAAGAAAGAACCAACAGATGAGACAGCAGGTAATAGCCCTGTTGGAAGGTGCTCAGCTATTAGTAAGCCACAGGAGAGAAGAGTAACTGTCCGTGATCCCTGCTTCTAATATTCGTTGCCACACAAAGTATTTTCAAGGCTTTTAGCTTGGTTTGGACACTGAGCTAGGACAAGAAAGGTCTGAATTTGTGAAGACAGAGCTAACCTGACCTTACAGTTGTATCTACATTGATACTTCTGGCACAGACTAAAACTTCCCTGTCTTGTCCTGCAGCTGTGTTACAAAGCCCACACTCACACATACTTTTCTTCCCGGTGTTTACACCAGTGTTGCCAGCAGATGCTCTGGAAAGCAGGCTGATGTCACTGCCATAACATAAATATTTTGGGGCTTTTTGTCTGAATGTCAAAGATGGAGTGCAAATTGCTTCTTTATTTTTTGAAGGGAAAAGTAATAGAGCCCCTGAAAGACTTTCACAAAGATGAAGTGCGAGTGCTTGGAAGAGAACTCGGTCTTCCTGAAGAGCTGGTTTCCAGGCATCCCTTCCCAGGTACGAGTAGCAGAGGGCTGTGGGTCACATAGGTAATGTGTTTAGGAGGTACTCAACCTGCAACCTGTTGGTGTATAAAACCTCTCAGTGTAGAAGAAATTGTTGGATTTCAGTTTTTACTTAAACAAGCCCATCTGTCAGGAGAAGAGCACTTGAGAACGGCTTTATTCTATGCAGAGATTAAAGGAAAATTTTTCCAATTGTGTCTGCTTTTAGCTGCACTTGTTTCTTTGGAGTTGTGCAAGCCAAAGCAAGAATCACCAGCAAAGCAAAGCTGAACACTGCCCGAGCTGTCAAGTGATTGTGCTTGAAATAACAGCCTGTATCTGCCTGCCTTCCTGAGGGGCGTTCGCCGGTTTGGAAACGATTGCGTAGAGAGTGCCAGCAGTCCTCCACCAGAAAACAACTATATAATACAGCAAAGTCTGTGTCCCTTTTCAGAGGGGGCTGTTTTTCTGTCTGTGTGTTTTAAATTTGTCCCTCAGGGTACATAGTGGTTGCTGGCAGAGTGTGTAGGCTGCCATGCTGGTGCACCAGCATCATGTCCTCGGCTTTCCATGTGCCTTTGTGTTCAGTAGCTGAAAGGTCAGATGGCTGCCAGGGTTTTAAAGGCTGTTTTTAAAGGGGTCTTTAAAAGCAGTGAAGGTTCAACACATGTTACCACTGAGTCTTTCATCCCAGTTGCCTAGCAAAGGGCAGGAGGAGGCTCCTGTTCACTTTGATTTGCCATCGACTGCGCTTCAGCACCGCTGCTGCTGTAAGCACCCAGCCAGTGTAAGGTGTAGGTAAAGAATGCCTCAATGTGCCAAACAGAAATACTCTGCAGAGCAAACTGCTTGTGTATTTTGTTAATCTTTTTTGTCTTGTAGGGTGTTCAGTTTCCTTATTGAAGCATAGGTAGAATGGCTGAACATACTGTACTCGGTGATCGACCTGCTCCTTCTGATTCTGTCATGTTTTTAGGTGAAAGTGACTTTCCTGTTATTTAATAAAACACTTTTCCACCTTTGTGTTGCAGGTCCTGGCCTAGCCATCAGAGTGATATGTGCTGAAGAGCCTTACGTGTGCAAAGACTTTCCAGAAACAAACAACATCTTGAAAATAGTTGCAGATTTTTCTGCAAGTGTTAAGAAGGTAATGCAACTGCTCAGTTCCAGTAGGTCTGTGAGGAGTGTGATCGGTCTGTGGTGCCTGGCAATGAGATTTAAACTGCTGGAAGTTTAAAGGCACTGCCCTTGTGCCCTTGAGGAGTGATGCATCCCAGTACAACTCCCTCGAAGCCCTTTGCTGTAGTACAGTAGAATTTTTTGTGCCATGACTGGTGCAACTGTTTAACAGTTTCTGGAAAACAGAAGCTTTATATACCTTTCAAAGAGTAAATAAGTTTTGGTTTAATTAAATGTTGAGCAGGTTGAGGATTTCTGGAGATTTCTCCCTCCCTGAAATAATCCTGACTTTTCAGATTTGCATGCCCTGACAGTCACTGGATGTCTAAATGAAAGTGGAGGAGTGAGGGACTAGTGCTTGCCAGGTATCCTGAACAGAAACATCAAGTTTTTAATGAACATTGTTTAAGTTTTCAGTCTCTTAACTGCTCGTGATTACTGTAAGCTCACTTGATCTAACTTCAGAGGGCTGGAAGTCCTGGGCAGAGCCTGCTCAAAGTCCAAAGTTCAAACTTACTTCCAGAATGCTGAAGGGGAGTATTTCCTTAAACTCATTGAACTGTGGTGTAGCGTAACAGGACATTGCTTTGGTTTATATCTGAAATAAGCAACAGAAATGAAATGTATAGCTTTGTGAAGGACAGAAGGAGCACAGGAGAATCTGTGATCTTGGGAGAGGTTCAGCTTCAACTGCATGCAGTCCAGTGGAATATAACTGGTTTCACTAACGTTTAGATGTTTAACAGAATGTGGGTTTTTTTACTAGTTCCAAGGGGTAAACATGGATTAAATTTAAACAATCAGATACTTACAATACAAATGAAACTATTATTTGTAAGTTCTGTTTGCATGCTTGGGGGCTTTAACTAAAAAATGATGTTTCTGCATCATTGCACAGCCACATACTTTGCTGCAGAGGGTCAAAGCGTGTACAACTGAAGAAGACCAGGAGAAGCTGATGCAGATTACCAGCCTACATTCACTGAATGCCTTCTTGTTACCAATCAAAACTGTGGGAGTGCAGGTAAGGGGATGTTCTGATGCCAGGGATGCTCTGAAAGCCGCTTCCTAGCAGCGTGGCAGGCTGCAGTGAAGCAGCACAGTCGCTGCTCTAAGGTTGCAAATAAGGGGCTGGACTGGAGAGCACAAACTCCAAGTGACTGTGATACCGATGCTGTTGTCGTTTGGTGGTGCTGGTGTAGTGTGGAGGTGTCAGAGTGGAACAGACACTTGGGTAAAGGCCAGGTCATGTACTTGAGGGTCCTGGGAAGGCTGAGTAGCGCTGGTCACTTTGAAGTCACAAAGAAACGGCCTCTTGTAGACTTCTGTTGTAATCCTGTGCCTGCTTTAAGGCTGAGGAATTGTAGACCAAGTTGGTCAGAAAACCCCAGCTCTGCTTCCAGCCTTTGAACCTGCTCGTTCCAGAGCAGGTACTGTGTGCTTCCAAATGGTACGGTGTCCTCATCCCTGAGAGGAAAGGAACCAGCAGCACAGGCCATTCAGGGCACAGGAACACTTGGATCTGTACAGTGCCATAGTGTTCTCTTTCCCTTCAGTCCTTGGTGAATGCCAGTGAGATTTTTCTGGGCTGTCCTGTGTGTTTGGGTGGTGGTTGTGGCCCCAGTGCTGAGCTGGCATTCTCCTGGATCATGTGCAGTAACTTGGAAGAGTTCTTTACTGAGGAGTGTCACAGCTGTAAAGTACCTTTCTTGGCTTTATGGGTGTTGAATTACATCTTTGATCAGCTGCTCAGGCTCCTGCAGCTCTGAGCACTCAGCTTTTCTTACTCTTTAAGCAGCAGTTCCAGCAGCAGGCTTGTGCACTTCATCACAGGCTTTCTGTGGATGGTGCTGTCAAGGCAGCAACGTGCAGCCGATCCCTGTGCTCAGGGCACCTTATGTGGATCTTTCCATTCTGAGAAATGCTCCTTTCAAATGCTCTTGGTAGCTCACTAGAGGTCTGCCTTGCTCTGTCTTCTCATCTGCTTGATGCTTCTCAGGGTACTGATTTCACCAGCCTCGTGTCTGCTAAACATTGTTTTTAAATGTGGTTCCATCACCCACTGGATGGGGTAACTACTGTGAACTTCTTGAGCACCAAACTTCATGTTTAATCATTTATATTTGTATTTATTTTAACATACAGGGTGACTGTCGTTCCTATAGCTACGTTTGTGGGATCTCCAGTAAGGATGCACCACACTGGGAGTCTCTTATGTTTCTTGCCAGGCTCATACCACGCATGTGCCACAACATAAACAGGTAAGTATTTCAAACTACCTTCATTCCTAAGGATCTTGGATGTTGAGCACACACAAGAATTCTCCTGTTTAATCTAGGGTAGGATTTTTTGTACCTTGGTCAGATGTGTCATGCAGAGGTAACAAATAGGCAATAAAACATGGGTTTATTTCTTGAAATATTACTCTTATTAGGTTGAAAAGGAGGTTGATAACCCGTCTCCTATTTTTTTTAAGTGCTTCATTAGACAACATCTGCTGTAACATACACAAAATCTTGTATCAGAAATAGTGTGGCCAGTAGGTCTGGGGAGGGGATTGTGCCCCTGTACTGGGCACTGGTGAGGCTGCACCTCAAGTGCTGGGTCCAGTTCTGGGCTCCTCAGCATCAGAAGGACATGGAGGTCCTGGAGTGAGTCCAGAGAAGGGCAGCCAGGCTGGGGAAGGGGCTGGAGGGCAAATCCTCTGAGGAGCAGCTGAGGGAGCTGGGGGTGTTCAGCCTGGAGAGGAGGAGGCTGAGGGGAGACCTTCTCCCCACCTCCCCTGCCCTGCCAGGAGGGTGCAGAGAGGTGGGCGAGGGTCTCTTCAGCCAGGGGACAGGAGATGGGACAAGGGGCAATGGGCTCAAGCTGCCCCAGGGCAGGGTCAGCTCAGCTGGGAGGGAAAAGTTCTTCCCTGGCAGAGTTGTGGGGCTGTGGCCCAGGCTGCCCAGGGAGGGGGCTGAGTCCCCAGCCCTGGGGGTGTTTAACAGATGGGGAGATGAGGTGCTCAGGGATCTGGTTTAGCACAGGACAGGGACAGTTGGACTGGATGATCTTAAAGGGCTTTTCCAGCCTTGTGATTCTGTGTAAATCCTTTTGGAAGCCTCTAGGCCTGCCAGTGAGTTGCAATGTCATGCTGTGGTTGGCTGCTTTGTGTCAAGAGGGGAACTTGTGTGGGACTGTCAGTCCTGATGACACACAGGAAAGCTGCAAAGCTGGGCAGTCTCACCTTAATCAAGCTTAATCTTGTGAACATGCATTTTCTAGCTACTTGATCCTGTAACTTTCTAGCAGCCAGAGTTGTTTGGCTATCACACCAGTTCTGGAGAACACACATCCTTGCCTGGCTGTAGACTCTAATGAACCTGCTTTTAATTGCTTATAGCACAGCTTTGTCATGGAGAGGTGACACCTCCTGAGAGAGGTATTATTCCAAAAGGTGCCATCCTGAAGTGCCAGATCCCTCTTTAAATGCAGTGGGAACAAAAGAAGGTGTGAAGTCAGGACTGCACGTGCAGTTTCAAGGCAGGAGCTGGATTGACAGTACCGCTGTCGTCCTTAATCTCTTTTGGATTTGATACAACCCTGCTGAACATACCACATCCCTGGGAGTTCTGCTGTACCTGGGTGTGTTTCCAGGATCTTGGATCACTGTTTACAGGGATGCTGAAGCTGGCAGCTCGAGGAGCACACCGAAATAGTTGCTGTCCTGCCCAGTGATGCTTGTAGACTCTAGTGCAAACACAAATAGAGACTGTAAATCAGGCATATTTTCCTGCTTTGGGTTTGAGACCAGTGCTCCTGGTTTGTTTCTACAAGCTCACATAACTCCTGTGTTGTAGTAAATCCTTGTGTGAGGCCAGTCAGTCGGTGTCGCACTTCGCTGCTTGTTCCACACCATTGGGAAGGACAGGGCTGATGTGGCTGGTTTGAGATCAGAAGATGTTTTATTACAGAAGTAGCTATGTGGAGTTAGGAATTGCAGTGTTAGTCCCTGGCATTGAAAGCACAGCCATTCATTAACAATAAGGTTTACTGTTTGATGAGTTTTCTTGTGGCTTCCTCTTAGGAGAGAAGATGGGAGTTGTAAGCGCTAACGAAGTAGCTTCCTTGAAATAATCCTGGCTTTCTCTGTGGAGAAGGACCTGGGGGTCCTGGTAGATGGGAGATTGGCCATGAGCCAGCAGTGTGCCCTCGGGGCTGAGAGAGCCAGTGGGACCCTGGGGGGCATCAGGAGGAGTGTGGCAAGCAGTCGAAGGAGGTGATCCTCCCCCTCTGCTCTGCCCTGCTCAGGTCCCACCTGGAGTGTTGTGTCCAGTGCTGGGCTCCACCTGGTATAAAACAGCCAGGGATCTCCTGGAGAGAGTCCAGAGGAGGCTGAGGAGATGCTGAAGGGCCTGGAGCATCTCCCCTCTGAGGAAAGGCTGAGTGAGCTGGGGCTGTTCAGCCTGGAGAGAAGCAGCCTGAGAGGGGATCTGATCAATGGGGATCAATAGAAGACTAACGGGGGACCTTATTAACGTTTATAAATATCTTAAGTATGGGATGCAGGGGGAAATGGGCAGCCCCTTTCCAGTGTCTGTGGGGACAGGACAAGGGGTGATGGCTGCAAGTTGGAGCACAGGGAGTTCCACCCTAATGTGGGGAAGAACTTCTTCCCAGTGAGGATGAGGGAGCCCTGGGACAGGCTGCCCAGGGGGTGTGGAGTCTCCTTCTCTGGAGAGATTCCAGCCCCGTCTGGACACCGCCCTGTGTGCCCTGTCCTAGGGACCCTGCTTTGGCAGGGGGTTGGACCCCAAGGGCTCTGGAGGGCCCTTCCAGCCCCTATGATGCTATGATTTCACTGACACCAACCCCCACCCCCACCGCCTGGGGTAGTATTTCTGCTACTTGTCAGAGGATTATTCTCTAGATTAAGTAACACTGGCTCATGCCATGTTCCTAGAGTACCTGCATGAATCTTTAGGCATCTGCTTTACTCCAGGTACGTAAAACATCTGTTTTCTGCCATCCTCTTTGTTTTCCAGAGTCGTGTACGTGTTCGGTCCCCCGGTCAAGGAACCTCCCACAGATGTCACCCCCACTTTCCTGACAACAGGAGTCCTCAGCACTTTACGTCAAGCTGATTTTGAGGCTCACAATATTCTCAGGGAGTCTGGTGGGTGCTCACTTTCTCTCACAGACTGGACTCTTGTTTCCAGTTGCCTGCAGACAAGACGGGGTATAGGTAGAGTGGTGCTGTCAAAATCTACGAGCACAGATTAGCTCCCAAAGAAGTGATTAACTAATGGGATGACAGGCAAGAGCCTTTTTCTGAAAGCCAGGGAATCTGATAGCTAAAGGATGGGAATTACTAATCTTCCTGAATTAATTTTAGGGGATTTTGGGGGACCAAAGGTTGCCTCCGACCTGCTGTGGAGCTCGGAGGTGTGGTGCCTCACTTGCAGTGCAAGCAAAGTACTGTTAGCCAGCTGCAAGTCAGCATGATGCTGCTCTGCTCATCATTTGTCATCAGTATTTACCTGAAGTAAATCAACTGTGTGAAGAAACTTGACATCATTCCTAAATCTTGGGGGTTTTACAGAAAGAAGGGAGCCCAGATACCAGGTTTACCCTGATGATGATGCTTGCTGCCACTGCTGGTTTAGTATTTCTTACCGTAAAGGAAGAGCTGTGTTTGTAAACCCAGCCCTGGCAGGTGGTGATATTTCAAACCCTCACACCCAGGGAGGATTCAATACCCTGTGATACGGTGCACAGGCAGAGCCTGGGAGCTTAGGAGCTTTATTTTTTTAATTACAGCTGAAGCCACACTTTGTGTGGGACACAGCTCATCACACTTGCCTGTGTTTTGTCTGAATTAAGTTACAAAGGGTGCCTCTCTCTGAGTATTCTCTTCACAAGGCTGTTTCACTGTAATTTGTACAAAAACAGCCTCAAAAAGCTGAGGATGACACTGCTGGTTGTGTTTGTAAAAGTGTGGGTGTGTCTCGTTAACTTTTGGTGACACTCAGCTTTGTGTGAATGACTCTGTCCCAAAAATAAGACTGGAGTTATCATTTGGTGACACAGACTCCCTGTACCCACAGCTCAGGCCGGTGCTAGCAGAGGGTGAGAGCTGCATCAGTGTGAGACTGGCTCTGCAGGCTGCCATGCACTGGCATCCCAAACTTCAGCATCATTGAAACACTGAAATTAGGGGCTCTGTGTTGGCTTTCAGAAGGGAATATGTTTTTTAATAGGAAAAATAAAGAGATTCTCTGGAGTTCCCACCAGGAACAGGGATGCTTGAGAGCTTTCCCCTTGATAAGTCTTTATTGGGCTTGATAGGGGGATAGGTTAAGCCCCCAGGGTTATGTTTTATGGGAAGGGAAGCACGTTTTGAATTGCATTCCCAGTGAATTACAGGGCTCCTGGAGGTTGCCTGGCTTTGTTCTGCATGCCTGCAAATGCTGGGGATGTTTGTATTTAAAAAAAAGGGTAGATGAGGTGCTCAGGGATCTGGTTTAGCATAGGACAGGAATGGTTGGACTTGATGATCTTAAAAAGGGCTTTTCCAACCTTGGGATTCTGTGATTCATTTCAGGTGGCAGTTTGAGCAGCTCTATCATAGGCACCACTGATCATGATCTTCTGGGGTATGGCAGCAGTAGCAAAGAGATCCCAGAAGATGTAGACATAGCTCCAAGTACAGAGTTAGGTGTAGCTGTGGGAAATTGTGTAAAGCTGCTGTCACACACCTTCACACCCAGTTAATGCTCTCTGTACTGCTGTTCTCCTGCAGGTTATGCTGGAAAAATCAGCCAGATGCCAATAATCCTGACACCTCTGCATTTCGACCGGGACCCCCTCCAGAAGCAGCCTTCCTGCCAAAGGTCTGTGGTCATCAGAACGTTCATTACCAGCGACTTCATGACTGGGATCGCAGCAACTCCTGGCAATGAGGTTCCAGAAGAGGTAATACAGGTTCCCAAGCTTCTTCCCAACCTGAGCTAGTGTTGTAGGTGACTCAGCTCAGCTTCCTCCCCTCTCTTGTAGTCGCTTGCCTTGACTTTGGTTTTGTTACAGGTATTTTTGTGTGTGTCTCAGCATTTGTTAGGAAGAATGTGGTGTGGTGTTTTGGGGAACGACTGTGATGAAGGGAGAAGCTGGCAGATGGGTATGACAGACATATGAAGGCTTTCCAGCCAAAATACCATCAAGTAGGAAAGGAAGAGTAGCCCAGCCACACCTGGGAATTTGAAATTAAGTTTAGTAGTTAGAAATGTCCTGACTTACAGAATTGCCCTTGATTGCTGCTTCTGGTTTTACTGGAACCTGCTGCTTAACATCACAGTGTGCTGGTGTTTGTTTAGGTCACTGCAAGGATGTAGGAGTCACATTTAGGAATACTACTCTCATTCCCTGACTCTGGTGTCACTGGGGGTGCAGAGCAGTGTCATCAATTAGAGTTTTCTGTCCTTTACTCTGTGTTGAGTCTGTTCTGGGACACTGATTGTGGAATGATCTCTCCCTGTCCTTATCTCAACTCCTGAGCCTCTCAGTATCTTATTTTCTCCCCTGTCCAACTGAAAAGGGGAGTGACAGAGCAGCTTTGATGGGCGTCTGGCCTCCAGCCAGGGTTAAACCACCACAGAAACTTTATCCATGTCCAGTTTCAAGTACTGTGTCTCTCTGGGAACGCAGTGTCAATGAAGAACAGAACTGATAATTTGTTTTAAACATAGTCTAAAGGCACACAGGCATTGTTTAGTACTTGTATGGAGCTGAAACCTTCTTTAAGGGAGCCAATCTGTTTTAAAAGAAATTATTCAAGGTGAAATTGCTGTGTGAACTGTTCCATTAACTGACATGAGGATTCAGTGGACCTTGACATTTGTGTTTGACTTGTTTGTTGGGTTTTTTTCGAACACACAACAGTCAGATGCCAGGAACCCCACAACCAAACAACCCCCCACGTTCTTCTAAATGTAAAATGGTTATTTTAAGGCTAGGCAATAATAGTAGAGGTTATGGAAAACACCTCTATTTGTGGGGAAAATAACCAGCCTCTTGGATCTTTTTACCTTTGGAGTTCTCTTTTTGCTTTGAAAGGGGTTTCACTCTGGCTGTTGCTTTGTGTGTGGTGGTTCAGCTGGATGTGATGATCTGAGAAAAGGCTGGAAATGATCCACAGTAACACAGAGCAGCCTCACATCCCTGCTGAACTTCCAAGAAGTAGTTGGAAGCTGCAGAGCTGCTGCCTTGGGGGGAGGTGTGTAGGGATCCACACCCTGGGTTATCCTCAGTGCCAACACCCAGCGAGTTCCAAGTGTAACCACAGATCGTGTGAAGCTGGAGGCATTGTTAAGCTGATTTTATTTCCTAATTGGTGGTAATATGCTAATAGCTATCAGCTCTTCCTCTTGTGTGTAACAGAACCAGCATGAACCATAAGGTCACAAAGATGATCAGGGGGCTGGAGCAGCTCCCCTACGGAGAGAGGCTGAGGGAGCTGGGCTGGTTCAGCCTGGAGAAGAGAAGGCTGTGGGGGGACCTCATTGCAGCCTNTTGGCTGGGGCCCTGGGCAACCTTGTGTAGCTCCAGGCCTGGAGGTTGGTGGCCCTGCCTGTGGCAGGGGGGTTGGAGCTCTGTGACCCTTGGGGTCCCTTCCAACCCAGACCAGTCTGGGATTCTACGAACAAAAAGTTCTCCTTCCTTAAGCTTTTCTCAGGTTGTTTTCATCAGGTCTGTATCATGTGTTTGCTTCTGGCCTTAGTTGATGGTTATTTTTTTTCCCCTCCACAATAGGTTGTGTTAAAAATGGTGGCAGAGATCAAGAAGATCCCTGGCATTTCCCGGGTGATGTACGACTTGACATCGAAGCCACCAGGAACTACGGAGTGGGAGTAATTAACTCTTTTTTCTATCCAAGTACTGTGTGCAGTCTGAAGTCATATCAGAAACCATTCCCAGTGTTGACATGCAGTACTGTGAAAGAGTGGCTGGAGCTGCTACATCGCATCAGGTTCCTCTCCGGGAGCGTCGACCCGCAGTTGAGCTGTGCTGGGAATAAGAACTGAGTGAGGCTGAGGATGTGTACGGGTAAATGATGGTGGCAGCGTTGCCAGCACGTGGACAGATCCCCATTGCTTTTGCCTTTGTCTTACCCCTCCCCTTCTCACGTGGTTCGTTGTTCCACCCTCATTTCAGCGTCTCTCTGGGTTTGTACACTGTGGGAAGGGACAGTTTAACATGAATTCTTTGTGACCAACCGCTTTGGAACGGATTTATTATAAATAAATATTTTGCCAAATGGAGTAGTGGGTACCCTTGAGTGGTGGAGTTACCGTGTAGCTGTTGTATGCTGTTTAGCCTGGTCTCTGGTGTTGGACGTGCTCTCCCACGGCGGTGACGTGGAGCTCCGCAAGAGCGATGGTGCCACAACATCATGGAGTGACCTCTGTCTGTCTGTCTGTCTGTACTCGCTGCCTCTTGCGTCGCTCAGTAGGTGTGCGTGTGTACACCGGCTGATTTCAGTACACCCTTACTGCCTGTGTGCGTCCGTCGGAGTCAGGTGTGCCCAGGGACTGACGGAAGGGTGACGGCGGGACCGCGGTTTGCAGAGCTGTCCCCCCGCATCCCTGAGTCCTGTTTCTGGCCCTGACACTTGTGCTTTCCTCATACTTGATGAGTGTTTATTTTCTACAGGACTTTATTTTTTGGTAAGTGTTGTACTTAGCACGGTCCTTCCGATCGTTGTAGTGGTTAGTGTGGGGTCGTGGTGCCGCAGGTGACTCACCCGATCCGTAGAGATCCCTCCTGTCAGTCGTGTTCTGCTCTTGCTGTAGTTAAGCAATAATGGGAGATGGTCGCTTCGGGCACCCGTGTGTTTCTGGTGTATGGAGGCAGGGCTCTTTCCACCCACCCCAGTGCTTTGAGCACATCCCACAGTGCTGCCCATGAAAGGAACAGTTCGGTTCTGACTGGAGCAGCTTGCTGGGTGCCTGCCACATCCCTTCACACGTGCAACTGTGACCATGTATCCAGGCTCATCCCTCACCTCCCTTTTTCCTCCTCCCCCCCCTTAATTTAAGCAGTTGCATTTCGTTGAGCAGCGAGGTTACCGTGGTGTTGCAGGGTAAGATACTTGTTTCAGACTGTTTGGTAATGGAGTATTTCATGGCTGTAGCTACTTAGATTTCCACTTGCCTAGCGTTGTGAACTGGAGTGAATGGCTGGATGTGTTGGTGCTGTATCCCTTCGGTGGCACACGTGGTGTCCTTAGGCTGGCTGCCTGCGTGCCATGGAAATTCGGTTGAGTCTCTGCTTGCAGGACAAGGCGAGCTCGGGCAAGCTTACTCTTCCATGTGTGTCCTTGAGTGGTTTGGGGGGGGAAGTTACAGCCCTCTACCCCGGGACCCCTCGGGGACACGGCGTGCAGGACAGCAGCAGAGAGTGGTCAGTGGTATTTGGAGTGGGGAACAACTGCCTCCCCCTCCCAACCTCGCTCCGGGCAGTTGATCTTCCTGGATATCTCAGCTGCTGCCTGCAGGGTAGTAATGCTAACCCCCATCTACCTGTCATAACCTCTGTGAGCCCTGGGGGTGAGCTGCTCATGATGGAAGTGAAGCATGTTGGTACACACGTTGTTTTCTTGCTGGATGGTGATCAGTAAGAGCTGCTGGTTTGCAGTGGCAGAACCTCCCAGCCTGGGTTGAGAGTTCCCTTGTGGCTCGTCTCAGAAGCAAGCTCCCCCATGAAATCAGGGCCTTCGAGTCCGCTTCAACCTTCTGTTGGAGCAGCTGAGGATAGCTGCTGTCCTTACTCTGTTGGCATCTTGGATGTCAAGGGTGGGTGGGCAGGAAACGGGTCTGTTTGGTGTGACACAGAAATCCTTCAGCTCTTCAGTGCTGTGGTGGTTGTTGCTTATTGTAAGTAGGCTCGCTCCTGCCACTGCCACCAGTTTGTGTTGCCTTGACAGCAAACAGGCAAAACACAAGGAATTACTAAAAAGTAACTCAGAGAATATAAAACACCCCTGAAGCCCAAACCTGTCTCTGTTCTGACCTCGCCTAAGGAAAGCCGCAGCATCCGGTCCTGTAGTTGCGGTGTGACTCTCAGAACAACATGGGTGGTGATGGTGATGCTGGGCTGGGGGCTACAGACCCTCTTGTACCTCTGGACCACAGTCTTGGGGACAGAAATCTCTTACCCACCACACGTTGCACACTTGAGTCCTTTGGAGCTGCATCTTAGCCATAGGCACGACGTATAAGTGTGTGCTCGAGCTCCAGAGAGGCTTCTGCCACCTTTTAATCCCCTGGGATGCTTTCAGGATCTAATGGAATGGATCTCAACAGCAGCTCATGTGTTTTAGGAGCATACATTGGTTTTGCTTTTTTCCTTTAAGCCAGAAAGCTGAATATTGAAAATTGTAAGCATAACCTATTGCACTACGATGGAGATATCATGTTGAAATGAAAGTTGTGCTCTTCAGCTCTTCCCTGCCCCGTCTGACGCCTGTGCCATGCATTGTAGACGTGGTGGGTGGTTCTTAGGAAGGTTGGTGTTATCCCAGCGGTTCTCCAGGGTTTTGGTGGGATCCATGTTGTGTTGGACAGCCAGAAGCAGAGAGAAACATAATACTCTGTTCACATTTCTTTTTAAAAAAAGGTATTTAGCACCTAGTTTACAAACTACTAACTGTAGCTGCCCTGTACAATTGTTCACCTGGAGTCTTCAGTAAAACATGTCAGCAGTTAGAGGAATTTGTATTGGGGGCATTCCCCATCATTCTCAATTTTTAACATTTTTCTGCTTGTGAAATGATAAAGTACTGTGAGCCTTAATTTTTATCCACAAATAAAAATATTATGTTTGAACATGGGTGTGACTTTATTTCTCTTTTTAGGGCTTAACATGTAGAAGCTGCGTTAGAAATGGACTGTCCAGTTTGGGCTGAAAAAGCTGGTTTGTGGCTTTGTGGCTGCAGAGCATCCCTGGCTGTGCCCCAGCGTGGGCACCCCCACTGCAGAGTCACAGGGTGCTGCGTGTTTCTTGCCTGGCACATGCTTTTGTTTGGCAATCCTTCTTCCTAAAAATGTGGGTAGAGCTTTTCCTGGGGCCCTATGATTTAATTCTCACAGCCCTGTGAGTTAATTAGGCTGACAAGGTGATGCCCACCGGGACTAGGACAGGCTGCTGCTGGAGGTGGGCAGCATCCTGCTGGCAAATGCCTCCGGCACCCCCTTGGGTGTGAATTTCCCCTCTAAGGAAGAAAGAGGAGGAGAGAGATTGTAACTACACGAGATTGTAGTTAAGAACAAAGAACAAAACCTCCCCAAACAGTCATCCCTGTGAGGGAGGGTGAGTGTGCACCCACCATTTATCCTGCTTAAAGACCCTCGCTGGCCTGCGCACTGTAACCAACCCAGCCCCATGCAAATGATGTGGCCCTGAGTGGCCCTGTGTGCTGGCAGCACCGTGCTGTGGGGTTTGCCTGAGCCACTGCTGGGAGCCACAGCAGAAACAACCCCTTGTCCCCCCAGCGTGCCTTGGAGCATTGCTCTTGCCCAGTCTCCCAGCAGGATTTGTGAGGGGCTGCAGGGCTGCTGGCAGCTCTGCACCGGCTCCTGGTGCGACTCAGAGCTGGAGCTGCAGCGTTCACTCCATGCCTGGGACCCCCACGTACCTCACTGGGCTTCCCACAGGGTCTTTGGAGGCAGCATCTGGCTTCATGTGTTTTTCTTCCATAGCTCAGTCACGATGGAGAACTGGGGGCAACGCCCTTGGAGCAGCTCCCAGCTTTTTGGGGAGCACCAAGGGGCTTCGCCGAGCAGCAGCAGCACGGATCCCAGGTAGGAGGACGCCCAAGCTTTGGCCCCATGTCACCCCAGAGCTCTCTGGGAGCTGGGCATGCCACAAGGATGGGTTTGAGCATGGCCATGGCTGGCGGGGACCTGGGGGGCAGCAAGCAGCATGCTCAGTGCTCTCCTCCCAGTTCCTGCAGCCAGGCCAGTGGTGTCACCAGTATGTCCCACCAGTTCCAGTACAGCCCCCATCCAGAGATGCCCAGGGTTGGTGTTAGAGGAACAAAGGAGTGGGCACAACCCCTCACAGCCCGAGAGCAGCCAGGGAAGGACGGCTGTGGAACTGAAGCCGGGTGGTTATTTTTCTTTCCAAAGCTGTGATTTTTCACAAAAGCCTTTTGCAAAAACTTCCTGAAATGAAAAGGAATTTGCACCTCTGGCTGGTTTTGTTGGAGCTGCGGCAGAAGTTCGTGTTCCTGCAGCACGGTGCCCTCTGTGTCATGCTGGAGCTTCTCCTGGGGTCATTTCCTCACTTAAAAATACCTTTTCCAGCGATGCCATCTCAGTCTGGTTACTGGAAATAGCTGGGAGCTGGTCCTGCCCCGTGCTGCGTTACTGAAAGGAACCCTGTTTCTGTCTCTCACTTCACCTTAGCCCAGCAGGGATCCAACAGAACAAACCCTTCTATCTCAAGACATTTCTGGTGCAGTTTTCAGGGAATTAGCACCAAAGCAAGGCCTGTGACTTTGGCTTTGAGGTTTGCTGGCTGCAGCTGGGCATCACCCGGGCAGGGGCCAGGGTCCCCCCGCTGCTCCGATGAGCTGCTGCAGTTCCCCAGCACTTGCTGTGGGGCTGCTCCTGTTTCTGGCTTGTTTCCTGCTCCGGATTGCAGAGAGACTCCTGTGTGGTGATGTAAGAGCTCTTTGCAGCTGACCCCGATGAGATTCCAGCCCCCCCAGCTAAGGTGTGAGGGTAAGCAAGCCACACGTAACCGAGTGAGGCGGCATCGCGAAGCGCGGTGCCACGTCTGGGCCCCTCCACGTCTCTGAGGGTCAGATCAGAGACCCCTGCGCCTCTGGCTGCGGAGATGAAACTTCCCACAGATTTCTGGCATCTCATCACAGACAAGGACTGGAGACAAAGTGTCCCTGGGATAATGGGATGAGGGCAGCGCTGGGAGGTGAACTGCAGCTCCCTGGAGCGGGGGGGGCGGATGGATGGGGTTATTTCTGTTCCTTTCACTGCCTGAACACGACCTGCAGAAAATAGAACCCATGCCACCACTTAATTACTTGGCTGTGAAGTGGCAGTGTTAACAGCCAAAGGAGTTTGGAGCTGGGGATTGATTCCTTTATGGTTTTGCTTGCAGGGGCTCTGCGGGCAGCGGCAGCCTTGCAGATGGCACCCAAGGCTCTCAAAGGCCAGGCAGATGGACAAACCCCTGAAGAGGGGTGCACAACCGCACCCAGAAACGCTGATTTGGTTCCCATAAGCATCGCAGAGCAGCCAGGGGTTCAGTGAGAGTCCTGCTCAGGAGCACGGGTGTGATCGGATGGAATGTGAGTTCAAGAGCCCCCTTAGAGCTGGGATGCTTTTCCCCACCATTGCCCAGGGTGGTTTATGACACAAAGGGCCAATACAAAGCTCTTCTCAGGGTTTCCTCCTGCGTTAATGGTGAAAAAACCCCACAACAAACATGGAAGAACGTTCTGGGGTTAGTGTGGAGGCACCACTGCTGCCTGGGTTGGAATCATGTGTTAAGGAGAAACATTAATTCAAGAGAAAGAGTTCCTGCTCCTTCAGGAATCGAGTGCTGGGTGATGAAGCCCAGGGGCCGTAGCTGGGGTTGGGGTCCATCCCTTATGTTCCAGTCCCAGGGGAGTGGGGGTGTCCAGCCTCCCCCCCCTCCCCTGCAGAGAGGGTGTTTGCCAGCCTGTTCACACACGCACTTTCTTTAATGAAGAAGAAATAATTCAAAGCCACCATGCATAATTCAGGGGGCTCTGACGTGGGCTGCCACCCGACCAGGGGCCTGGGGGACCGTGACCTGGCCACCGACACCAGCGTCCCCGCGATGCCAGGGGGCCAAGGGGAGCTCAGCCTGTTCTCTGCCTGGTGCCAGGCTCTTGGCACAGCGCTGCGACGATGGGTTAACACCCAGATTTACCACCTTGCAGAGCTGTACCCCTTTGGGTCGGCTTTAAGGTATACCCTGGTGACCCAGTGCTGGTGGTGGGTTAATTTTGTTATTGTTTGGGCAAGGTGACACCTGACAGGTCACTTAGAAGTGCCTGGTGTATCTTCTCATGTCTGAGCTGCCGGGGATGTGCCCGGCTGCCCGGGTTTCTTGGCGGGGAGGTGGGATGCTGCTCAGGACATGGGGAAGCAATCAGTGGGGGTTTTAGAGACCAAAACCAGAGTTTTCCTTGATTCCCACAGCCCCGTGAGATCTCTGGAGACACCCATCTGCTCCTGGGGAGCTCCAGAGAGTTTTGGTGGCAGAGCTCAGCATCGGAGCGGGACTGGAGCGAGCACCGTACCTGTGCACCAGGGAGCTCGAATGCCAAGCAGGGACCCAGCACCACACCCCCCTCACTTTGAAGGTGGCCACCTCAGGTCTGGATTCAGGACAATCTTTTGTGTTTGGTGGAGCTGGTGTTTATTTTTAGTCCCTTCTGTAGTGCTGGTTGCCATGGTACCGCAACAGCACCGTGCAGGTTCTGCCACGGGAGTGCTGGTGGTGCTGGACCCGGAGGAGCAGGCGTGGGGACAGGGCTCCTGGCCATGGAGGGGAGGCTTTGGTGGAGGGAAGGTGGCAGATCAGCACCAGGTGTCTGGTCCATCCCATGGATTCTGTTTGCAGTCATTGCTGGAAGCCCAACGTGATCCCCTGAGCACACAAACCTGCCCAGGAAGGATTTTAACCACATCCTCGGAGCATTAGTGCTGCTCAGCAGGGAATTACCCTTTTTTTGTCTGTAATTTATGCAGAAAAGAACAATGTGGGTGGTTCTGCACCTTTTTGTGCTGTTGGAAAGCAGATGCTGAACGATCAGGGCATTGTTGGGCTTCAAAGGTGGGAGCACGTGTCCAGAGCATCGCTGGGTACCACCTCCCTGGCCTGCCTGCCTCCAGAAAGCTCTGCTCATCTCAGTTCCCCTTGACCTTGGAAACGCTCCCCCCATTCTAATCAGGGATCACTTGATTGCTGCTTGCTCCCAGCACAACCCAGAGCCAACCCAGGCAGTGATCTCGCTGAGGACACGGCACAGAGGGGTAAAGAAAGTTAATTAACAAACTGGAGAGTTTTCCTCTTTGCTGGGGTGTGATAGGACTGGTGCTGGGCTCCAAGGTTACAGCTGCAAATTGTCTGAGGAGATAAAAGGCCCATGGGAGCCAATTTCCACTTTGGTTTCTTTTAATGTCACAGATTGGCTCGCTCAGAGCCAGACAGGATCCTGCGCCCTCTGAGATGCCCAGCTCCCTTCTGCCCTTGCTGGGGGTGGTGGGAGCTCTCCTGGGGGCTGCTGTTGGGATTTACAGAGGTGTCTGCTCCACCTCTGTTCCAGGAAGAGATTCAGTGCTTTTCATTACCCTCTGCCACTTCTAATTGTGGCGATCCTGCAGTTGGATGTAATACACCCGGATGGGATGGCAATGTCATGATGCAGCAGCAAACTGTGGGTGACTATAAGTGCCAGGGGCCGGCTGAGATGCCCTCCCCAGCATGGAGCAGGTAGTCCTGCTCTCCCTCCCACACTGGGCAGCAAATGGGGTAAAAATGGGCTGGGTTTGGGTGCAATGGCTGGTCCAGGAGGTGCCTGTCTGCAGGGGCTGGAGCAGAATTCCCAGGGCAGCAGCACAGCATTTGTGGTGTGAGCTGGGTGTGCTCAGGTGGGTGCTGATGGCACTGGGTGTCTGTCCCCTGTGATAAAGCCAAGGGAAGCAGCTCAGCTCAGCTCTGCTTCCCCATGTGCTGGGAAAGGTTTTTCCATCGGGTCTGAGGAACATGGAGGAGCGAGATGCTGCTCCCCTGGGAGAAACCATCCACTCCCTGCTCCCAGGATGGGAGGAGGCATCAAAACTTGGGGCTGTCCCACCAGCTGGGAGATGGAATGGGTTTGTGCTCCCTGCTGAGAGAGGGCTGGATACAGGGAAATACATTAACCCTGATTCCTGGTGTATTGTATGTTGAGATTTCCCTTTAAAACCCGAGGCATATCGATATATCCAACTCTGTTTTCACCCATTCCCCCCAAAAAACACTGTTCTTGTCACTGTGCCTGGGCTCTTCAGCGTGTCAGGGTGGCATGGTGCCCATCCAACACTCTTGTGGGTAACAGGCTGAAGGGGGGAGCAACGTGCTCTGCTTAGGAAAGTCTTTGGCATTGCTGCTGGCTCTGTTCCTGGCAGCCAGGAGGGGCTTGGCCCCCCGTGCTGCTAGCTTAGGGGGCTTTGTGAGGTAGAAGGGAGGAGGAGGGTAACCTGCAGAGCTGGCATGGCCGTGGAACCAGAGTGCTGAGGGGGAAGCCCAGGAGTAACTTCAAAAGCTGGAGAAAACCCGATGCAGAGACATTGTGGGATTTCAGCATCATTTCGGTCCCGTTCTTCATTTCCCAGGTGGTGCCTGGTTGCTGAGACTGGAGGGATGAGTGGGGGGAGGGCTGCTTGAGGGACACTGCCTCCCTTCCAGATTATTCCAAGGAAATGGAAGCTGTGGGACAGATCTGACCTGCCTCACTGGAGGTTCCCAAGCCTGTCTGCAGAAGCACGCCGAGGTGGCTGGTTTGGGCTCCTTCCCCTTGCTTTCAGAGATACCAGCATTTACCATGGTGCTTCCAGATGTCAAAAACACCAGGGTGGTCAGGAATGGAGCTCAGATGTGTCCCTCAGGCTTCCCAGCAGGTGCTTTCCAGGGAAGCACGTTGGCTGAGGACACCTGGGCATCTCCTCCCAGCTCGGTCCAGGCCACGGAGCCTGTTGCCACCAGCAGAGCATCACCAGAGGGAGTGGAGGCTCTTCCCCCACCCTGCCCTGCATAAGTCACTACATTTAAACGCTGTCAGAGCAGGGTGAACCACTTAAAACCAATTAAGTACCCTAATGAATCTTTCCCTGATGGGGTTTCAATTACCTTAAGTAGGAGCCTGCGTGGAGCAGGAGTGCCGCTCGCCTAACGGCTATCGTTTAGACTCCTGCTAATTGGATCGTGCATTTGAAAATTGCAGGGCTCCTATGGGATGAAATCTATATGTTTACTTAGAGATCGCTTACAGATGTTTTCCAGCCCAGCCTGTACCTGCAGAAGGCTTGCCAGTTCCTGCCTGCACCCCTCCAAAAAGGCCCTTCCAGCTTTTAACCGCTGCTGATGGACCCTGCTTGAGATGAGCTGTGTCTGCATGCACAGGTCGGGTCTAGATGCACAGGTGTGCAGCTGAACAACCCTGGGGAGCACCTGATAGGAGCTCAGGGGGGATTTTGAGATCGTTTTTTTGGAGAGGGTGAGTTTTGCAGGGGTTTGGAACAGGCTGCTCAGGGAGGGGGCTGAGTCACCACCCCTGGGTGTGTTTTAAAAAGGGTCAATGAGGTGCTCAGGGATCTGGTTTAGCATAGGATGGGAGTGGTTGGACTGGATGATCTTAAAGGTCTTTTCCAACCTTGGGATTCTGGGGTTCTGACTCTGTGATTCTGTGGTTGGGCAGCATTCCTGGATCCGACCTGGTGTCTGTGTTCCTTCAGCTTGGGACGAGGCAAAGTCGATGTGTTGTGGGAGGAAACCGGGATGGAATTTCCTTGTGTGATGTTGTGAGGCTGATGTCACTGGAACAGCCTGAGAGCTTAAAAATAACCCCAAACCCAGCAACAAAGGGCTTGAAAACCACAAACTTGGTGAACTTGCTGATGGGAACGTGGTGCCTTTCTGAGCAGGAAACATCTCCTGGAGGTTTTGAGAAGCGTTTCTCTTATTTACATCTGAAGAACACACCAGGCCTGACCCTGGCCCCCTGCCCAGTTAGCAGTTGGGGGTTTTTTGGTGGTTCTGTACCTCTGCCCCCCTTGCCATAACCTCCCCTCACTGCAGGCAGCCCAGGATTGTGTGTTTAATACAGATAAGTGCAGGGCATTATGCTCCACAGCGGAGAGATTAACCCGGCAGCGAGGGGCTCGGCAGGGCCCGGCCTCTTCCCTGCCGGAAGGGAGCTCATGGGAACCCGGCTGGGGGTTAATCACCAGGCCTCATCTGGGAATTAATACAGGGGCTGAGTAGGCTGGGCCTCAGGGCGTGCAGGAGTGATAGAATCATAGAATGGTCTGGGTTGGGAGGGACCCCAAGGATCACAGAGCTCCAACCCCCCTGCCACAGGCAGGGACACCAACCTCCAGGCCTGGAGCTACACAAGGTTGCCCAGGGCCCCATCCAACCTGGCCTGGAACACCCCCAGGGATGGGGCACCCACCCCCTCTCTGGGCAGCCTGTTCCAGCCCCTCACCACTCTCTCTGCAAAGAGCTTCCCCCTAATATCTAATCTAACCCTTCCCTCCTCCAGCTTCACTCCACCCCCTTGTCCTGCCAGTCTCTGCCCTTTAACAAGCTGATTCCCCTCCTGTGTCTCTGCTCCCTTCAGGGACTGGCAGGCTGCAGTGAGGTCCCCCCACAGCCTTCTCTTCTCCAGGCTGACCCAGTCCAGCTCCCTCAGCCTCTCTTCGTAGGGCAGCTGCTCCAGCCCTCTGAGCATCCTCGTGGCTCCTCTGACCCCTCTCCAACAGCCCCACATCTTTCTTGTATTGGGGGCCCCAGCTCTGGGCACAGGACTCCAGCTCACAAGGGCAGAGCAGAGAGGGACAATCCCCTCCCTGTCCCTGCTGGCACCAAAGGGGGAAGAGTTTTTTCTGAGGGTTTGGATGATGCTTGTGGAGCAGAGGGCTCATCCCGCCGGGGCTGGGTGCCCACGCTGCTCAGACATGGCACAGTCACCCTTGCCCAGTGAGCTGCTGGGGAGGCTGAGTGTTTCAGCACGGCCACAACAGTGGGGTATCAATATTTAACAGCAGCTGGGGAGCTTTGCTTTCAGGAAAGCAATCTGCCTGCATTATTCATGAGGCCAGCCGTGGTGTCCTTACCTGCTGGAATATATAATCACCCAAGAAACAATATCTGGTGGCGTTACCTACCTAAACGAGGCATTAGGGAACATCTCCCCTCACAATAGCCTGCTGCACGGCCGACAATGCGCCTCGGGCAGGAACAACCTGGCAGCATCTGCTTTTAATTGAGTTTGTGTTGGAGGTGAGAGAGGCCTTGGAAGGGCTTCAGGAACAGTCGGGTGTCTCTGTGGTTAAGGACACGGAGGGCTGAGAGAGCGCAGGGTGCCTCTTCCACAGCCAGTGAAGGACTTGGTCTTGCTTCTGTTAGCCAGCTTCCATGTGAAAGGTCTTGAGGAGCCATATGAGCCTTGGAACTTCTGTATCCATCCAGCTGCCTGGCTGCCCAGGGCAGTGGTGGAGTCTCCAGCCCTGGAGGGGTTCAAAACACATGTACATGTGGCACCGCAGGACATGGGTCAGTTGACACGGTGGTGTTGGACAGACGGCTGGACTTGATGACCTGAGAGGTCTTGTCTAGCCTTAAGGATTCTGTGATGTGAAGGCTTCTGGAGTTGCTGGAAGCCTTTTTCTTTTCAGGAAGCGCCAGGCTGCTCAGCGCCGGGCGAGGTGATGCCTTGGAGCAGGCACAGAGCTGGAGGTCACTAACGGCTCCAATTTTGAGTCATTTTTCCAGAGTTTTGCAAAACTTCCAGCGGCCGTTTCGCTGCCATCCCTGCTAAATAGGTCAGGTAACGCCGCTTTCCCTGGGAGGTGAATTTTATAGGGCTTCTTCCAAAAAGGAATGGAACTGTTTTCTTAAAAAGTGCCTAAAAAGGGCTGCTTTGCTTTAATAGGGTTTTTTTTTTCTTACTGTGGGCACGTCCTGGAACGCGGTGAACCAGCAGAACGCTCTTGCTGTGAGCAGGATGATCTCTGCACCAGGTTCCTCAGGGTGAGCGTGGCCAGCAGACTGCCCCCAGCACCCTGTCTGGCTCAGGAGACCCCCGGCCCCTGAAGAGGCTGGAGGGACCCAGGTCCAGGAGGGGTGGGAAGAGTCCCAACCGGCTGGAGGGAGCCAGCAGCAGCTGGGAAGTGCCAGGAGCAGGGAGAGGGAGGTGTTGGAGCAGAGGGTAAGGCAGGGGATGCCGGCTGCAGCGTTCCCCATGAGATGGGTGCATCCTCCACGGCGCTCGGGTGGGCGATTACGCTTCATCTGAACCGCTTTAAACCCCTGCTTATCTTCAGAGGGGTTTTTTATCTCTCTGCCTGCCTCCCTTTCAAAACAAGGATGTGTTTGTGCTCCTAAAGTGGCTGTGGCGATTAGCGCTGTAATCTCCGTATCAGCTTTTGCATTTCCAACTAGAGAGGGAAATTAATTCAATTCTGGTTCCTGCTCCTCTCAGATGTCTCCCCCAAACACCCTTTGCTCAGCAAGGCACTGGGGATAAGGACTCTAACTTTGTTCTTAAGGGGGATCAACCCCCTGAATTTCTCCAAATCCTTTGGAGAATGGAAGTTCCTGCTGGATGGGGCGATCCGAGGAGCTGGAGCACTGCCCAGGGGGGAGGAGGAGAATGATGAGGAGGAGGGATGGAGCGTCTGGCTCAGCTCTAACACAGCCAGGTCGGTGCAGACACTGATGCTCCAAGGCCGCATCCGGCTGGGACGGCGCTGCCATTTGCCCCGGCTGGAGCCCACGTGGCTGTGGCTTTGCTGCTGGAGCCGAGCCCCCGCGTGACTTCACCTCATTTTTTCCCTGTCCCCTGCCACAGCCCACAGCTGGAGCCCGAGTCCCGCTCAGGTGCGCTGCTCTGCACGCTGCACACCGGGCTTTGTCCTCATCCGTGGGGGAGCCGAGCCCGCCGGCCAGCGGGAACCTGCTGCAGATGTTTCCATGAGGAGGTCGCAGCTCTTCTTTCTGGTTAAGCTCCGCGGACACGTATCTAATTACAGCTTTTGTGGCCGGCGTGAGGTTATAGAGGGAGGAAAGTGCCTGCTGGAAAATCAGTTTAAATGATTTGAGGGCAGCGACTTAGCGCCGGCAGCGCTGCCTCAGCGCCGGGGCAGGACGCGAGATGCTGGCGGCACGCACGGGCACCGTGGGCAATAAAAATGCTGAGGAAGCCCTGAAGCTGAGGAAGCAGTCTGTGCTCTCCCTGGGGAGCAGGGAGAGAGCCTTGAAGAGCTCCTTGGAAAGCGGGAAGGAGGGCCGGGCCCGGGGCAGCCAGCCGCAGCAGCGTGCCCGGCGCCTGGCTCTGCTGCGGGAGCTGGAGATGAACTGGTACCTGCGGGTCTGCGAGCTCTCCCATGAGTACACCATCGCCTACACCACCGGCATGCCCCACAGGTACGTGCCCTGCTCGCTGCTCAGGCAGTAGCAGCTCTGATCATCACAGCAACAATAACAGGGGAAAGCTTTTTGGCTTTAGGAGCCTGGCTTTTCCCATTATCCGGGGTTTTCCCTGCCAGGCTCTGGGATGGATGCGTGTTACTGAGCTGCAGAAACTCTGCCAACTCTTTGCTGAGTTCCTGTAACTTTTCAGGTGCCTGCAGTTGCCCAGCCTTGTTTCCCACCAGCTCTTTTGTCCCAGTGACTGTAGTTCCGTTTGAATCCCGTTGGGAAGTTGCCGCTGTTGTGCAGGGATGGGGCGGGTGATGGGAGGAAACAGCAGGACAGCTTCACCCAGTCCCCGTGTCCCCGGCAGCGGCGATGGGTCAGTGTGGAGATGAGCTGCTCGGGGTGGGAGCCCCACAGCTCTGAATGTCTCATTCCACCGACCTCAGATGCCGCAGCCTCCCGGGTCTGATACAAGGGGATGTCGGTGTCAGTGGGAAGGAGACGTGCGGCTCTCTAATCTCCTGTGCTGAGCAGGACCCTTCATGAAATAGGAACCTCAACACAAGCTGCCCAGTGCTGCTGCCTCAGTCCCCGTGTCCCCGGGGCAGTGGCTCTGCAGGGACCCAGGTGGACGAGGGTCTCGCTCGCCTCGAGGGATGGGGCTGCTGCTGAAGGGGCTTTTCAGTGGGGACCTCAGCTGGGAAGTCGTGTGGAACCTTCCCTGTTCCCAGGCAGAGGGAGGTGGATGCCTGAAGTCCCCAGCATGAACCGAGACCCCGCAGGCACCCTGGGATTCAGAACTGGTAAACATGAGGATAAGGATCAGAACCAGGGGGACTGAAAGGAAAGCCAGCTAAAACTAGGAGAGGGGGAGAGAGTCGTTATTGAGCATGGAAATCTCTAACGAGCCCAAAGAAGGGCATGAAGGTGGGGGGTGAGGGTGAAGCCCCAGCACTTGGCAGGGGCATGGTGCCCCCCTCCAGCCCCTGCCCAGGCACTGGTGGTGGGACTCCACGCTACTAAGCACAGTAACTTTTGGGAAAACTCAGTTTCTGATCGTGTGGATCCAGGTGAGCCCCTCGCACCTCCCCTGCCTAAAAATCAGAGCTATGGGGTGATATTGCTTTGCCCCCCTGGTCCACCCTGTGCTAGGGATGAGGAGAGGGCTGGGTCTGACAGGAGGTAAAACAGGAGGGGGGTGTTTTAGTGAAGAAAGGGAGAAGTTTGGGCTCAGACAAAGCGTCTTGCTGCAGACCTGTCTGTGCCTGCTGCGAGGAGAGCTCCCGGCACGGGACGCACTCGCATCGCAAAGAGCCCAAGAGCATCACCTGCATCCCAGCACTGATGGGTCAACAGGACCCCCCCATCTTCAGGCAGCAGTGTGACAGGGTACTACAGGGATTGGGGGCGGGGGAGAGAGGCAGAGCAGGATCCCTCCCACCTCCCCAAGCCTGGGAGATGGGGACACTGAGGTCTGTCAGTTCCCTCAGGGCCCCGACGAGGCAGTTGCAGGGAAGGAGTAAGGGGGTAATCCAAGCGCCCAGCCCTCCTCTGTGACATTGAATTATAAGCTTTTAAAATATGTTCTGGGTTGGGATCAGTCTTTGTTTATCTGCTTTGAAAGATTTAGGGATTAGTGGAGTTCATGATACATCCATCACTTGATTATTTAACTTATTTTTCCCAGTGTTTTGGGGATTGAAATGATGGTCAGGAACTGGGTTGAGTTTTTAAAACTGGGTTGAGTTTTTAAAATGGAAGAGCCTCAGAAATCTGCCCCCACGGTGTACATTGGGCATTGCCATGGTCTGCTTGCTGTGAGCCAGAAAAGGTTATTGGATGCTGTCTTGACCCATGAAACCTGTGCTGTTTCTCCCCCCCAGGGATGAAAATCCCTGAGAACTGGTGACTCTTTACTTGCTCTTTAGCAGAATATCTGTGTGTTGGTTTGTCATGCTTGTTTTTTAGGCAAAGAGCTCAAAGGTGTGCCTGCTGCCCCATGCTCTGGTTCTGTGGAGCAGGAGGGGTTTTTAGCAGCTGGTGGCATCTCAGGGGGTTTGCTGGTACCTCCTCACAGCCCCTCTCCACCCACCCACAGGCTCTAGCAGGGACATGCCGCCTCCTGAAGCTGGTGGCTGTCTCCTGTCCCACTCCAATGCCCCTAGCTCATCCCTTTCTCGAGTGTTCCCATTGTCTGGCTGGTTTTAGGGTATTTTTTTTCTCCTTTTCTTGGTTGCTTATTAACTGGTGAAGCCCCCAGAGGCTGTGGGTATTGGGGGGGGTGGGTTACAGACCACGTAACCTGAGCTGTGCGAGTTCACAAGGGTCCATGAGGAAAGAAAACCTCTCAATGACTTGCAGCATTCATCTGCCCAGCCCGGGGCCTGACATGGACCCCGTGTGAATGTGGCTTAGGCTTGCTGGCCTTGGATGGGATCCCAAGCAAATATTCCTCATTATCTAAATATAAGACCTGGGAAACGGGGCTGGTGCTCTCTTCCCACTGGCAGTCCTCATCCCTCGGAGCACTTGACCATTATAGGCTTGAGCAGATGAACGGGGTTGCTGATCTTGGCCAGAATCCATCCTTGGGCACCAACTAAAACGGGACAGTTGCGACGCTGTACAGAATGGCTGGGAGCGCAGTCCCGCTGCGTGGTCCTGCCGTCCCCTCGGGCAGCACGACCCAGCTCACGGCATCGGTGGGAGCAGGATGGTGCTGGGCCCTCCCCTCAGCAGCTCCTGAGGACCCTGCGCCCCACCATCTGCCAGGCATCGCGGGCCTCTCCCTTGGCAGCGCCAGGCGTGGGCCATGCACTTGTACAAGCCGGCCTGTGCGGACATCCCGCCCCACAAGCCGAGCCTGCAGAAGCCGGGCGAATCCCTCCTGAGGGGCAAAAAGCAGAGTGTGGCTCCCAGAGCCTGCCCTCCGGCCGCGGGCTGGCCGGGCACGCTGAGCCCCGCCGCCCAGCTGAAGCAGCTGGAGCAGTTCCTGCACCTGCACGGGCTGTCGCTGCAAGACACCGTCCGGGCTGAGACGGGGATGAAGTACAGGTACTGCTGCGGGGGGTTACGTGGGGCTGCAGGCTTGGCACGGCAGCCAGCGGGCGCTCTGAGGGCCTGTGTGCGTCTCCCGGAATGCTGGTGGAATCCAAAGGCCGTGTCGGGTCTAGAAGCTTTTCCTTCTTCTCCAGGTTGGCTGAGGCCTGTGACAGCGAGCAGGACTCGGAGCCAGGGAGAACGTGTGTGGCCTCATCTCTAAAGAGTGTGAAGTTTGTACCAGAAATAGTGTGGCCAGCAGGTCTGGGGAGGGGATTGTGCCCCTGTGCTGGGCACTGGTGAGGCTGCACCTCGAGTGCTGGGTCCAGTTCTGGGCTCCTCACCATCAGAAGGACAGGGAGGTCCTGGAGCGAGTCCAGAGAAGGGCAACCAGGCTGGGGAAGGGGCTGGAGGGCAAATCCTCTGAGGAGCAGCTGAGGGAGCTGGGGGTGTTCAGCCTGGAGAAGAGGAGGCTGAGGGGAGACCTTCTCCCCACCTCCCCTGCCCTGCCAGGAGGGTGCAGAGAGGTGGGCGAGGGTCTCTTCAGCCAGGGGCCAGGAGATGGGACAAGGGGCAATGGGCTCAAGCTGCCCCAGGGCAGGGTCAGCTCAGATGGGAGGGGAAAGTTCTTCCCTGGCAGAGTTGTGGGGCTGTGGCCCAGGCTGCCCAGGGAGGGGGCTGAGTCCCCACCCCTGGGTGTGTTTAACAGAGGGGAGATGAGGTGCTCAGGGATCTGGGTCAGCACAGTACAGGGATGGTTGGACCTGATGATCTTAAAGGGCTTTTCCAACCTGCTGATTCTATGATTGGAACTTGATTTTCCTCTCCCAGCTTCAGTGCTCTGTGTCCCTCTGCCCCTTTCAGGTTTGGGTAGGAGTGTTTCCTCTTCCCAGTGTTTCAGCAGGTGTTAAAAGGGTAACGGCTGAAACCCAAAACCATGGAGAACAGGGATGTCCTGAGTGCGGCCAGCACGGGGCTGTGATGTGATGTGATGTCTGTCCTTGCTCTGCCATAAAACTGGAGCGATAGGACTGAAAGCCTGGGAACCACAGTGTGACTGTGAAATCCATGGTGAGGGGTAGGGAGAGTGCCCCATCTGTGCAGGGAGCCCAGGGAAAGTGGATGACAGTGGCTGGAGATGACATCGGTGTGCTTTGATGCTTGTCAGCTTGTTTTGTTTCCAAAGCAATTCATTTTGGAGGATGACATCCAGTAAGAAAGTAGACACAGCTGCTGCTTCTCATAACCTTTCCTTCCTGGTGTTTCCTTATCCCAGAGCTTGCCTTTCACCCATGGCCAGCCTGAGCTTAGAGCTGAAGTAAGACAGTGTGCTTGCTGGTTTTCTGGGGACAGCACAGTCGTGTCACAGCTTTGGCTGCTGCCTGGGGAAGCTTGTTCTCCTTTGGAGACACAGTCCCGGAGGGACTGAGTGTGTGACACAAGAAACAGCACAGGGCTTCGCACTCCTGCTCTGCCCGTGCTGGCTGGGAGTCCCTGGAGCAAAGGGGGGGATAATGCAGCCCCGAAAGCTGATGTAAATAAGTAGAGATCTGAGTGCATGGAGCTGGAGTGAGGAAAAGGGAAAATGCCTGAAGGCAATGCCATGGCATCCCAGGGACCCTGTGCTGCTGTGCCAGGAGTAATCCCTGGCGTCACTCGGCGTTAGCGGGAGCGATGCTGTCCCCAGGCAGGAGCCCCTGATTAACTAGCTGGGGTTTTGGGATCTGGAAGCTTGCCTCCCTTTTCTAATGAGGAATTCTTCTGCTCCCCTTGTGATGACCCTTGGCATAGCTGTGTTTGAAAGGGCTGGTGTGAGTACACACCCAGAAGTTCCCATTTATCTCATTTCTCTGCTAACTCTGCCCTTCCTGAGGCAGTGGTCTGCTCCTCACTTGAAGGCTCAATGTGCCCCAAGAAGCAGAAGTAACCCCATGGTCACACGGTGTTCCCATTGTTGTGATCTGGGGTCTCAAGTTTCCTCCATGGGATATTATCCCACAAACCTCCCTGATGTCCAGACACCTCCCTGGTGCTGAACCTGGCTGCTACTGAGTCAAAACTTGGGGTCATCTCTGCTTGGTGCTGCACAGAAAACATGCCCAGCACAGCAGTGAAAACAGACTCACAGAGCTGTAGGGGTGGGAAGGGGCCTCCAGAGCCCATGGGGTGCAACCCCCTGCCAAAGCAGGGTCCCTAGGACAGGGCACACAGGACGGTGTCCAGATGGGGCTGGAATCTCTCCAGAGAAGGAGACTCCACACCCCCTGGGCAGCCTGTCCCAGGGCTCCCTCACCCTCACTGTGACACCCAACCTGCAAAGAGGTCAGGGAACCAACTTCTGGTTCTGGAACTTCTCTGGTCTGGAACCATCCAGAGATGGATACCCAACCTCTGAAATCCGATGGAGACCCAGGGCTTTAAGGCACAGAAGAATGTAACTAATGGGATGCTCTGGGACTGCCTTTGCTCCGGGGTAGCTGGTGTTGAGCATGAGGCTTTACCTACTGCCAGGGGCTGTGATTGCAGGCTGGGCTCCAGCATGGTGTGAATGGCTTCGGGCTCACCTCTCTTGGCTCCTCATCCATCCGAGCCTGTCGCCCTGCTGCAGCAAAGGCTGAGCTCAACTTCCACTGAAGCTGATGGATCTCAGCACATGCTTCATTTTAAGTAGGTGCATTTATCACACTTGACAGAAGCTTCTTTAACATCTCGCTCGTCGCATACATCATCTGCAGGAGAAAGGAGGCGTCGGCAGGAGAGGGAGCCACTGCTGAGGGCTCTGCTGAGGGGTGAGAGGGGTTTTCCAGCAGCCAGCACTCCCTGTTTTCCATAGGCCTTTTGCTCACCTGGCTTGGGAAGCACAGGGGCTCTTCTGCTCTTACCATGAGCTTGAACATTTCCCTTTCCAGGACAGTTTGTTTTGCCTTCCCAACGTTTCTCAGCCATCCATAGGTCTAGCACAATAGAATCCCCCCCTCTTTTTTTTTATTAAGAGCTATTTAATTATGCATGGAAAGTAATTATTAACAAGAATCACTTACTAAATACTCATAATCTGGTTTATTTATAGGCTGATTAGTTCTTTTTCCCTTTCATTGCTTCAGCAGACACAGCTTAGTTCAGCTCATTGCCGAACAACCAACGTGCACCAGTGCACAAGCAGAGCTGGGTTCTGGTGACAATAGTGTTTCTCTCATGATGAAACTCCATTTCCAAAGCCAATTTGGTGTCTTAGTATCTAATAAGGTGTTTGTTACATGGCTGCCTTCCATACATGCTTTGCTGGGGACAAAACCACCTGAGCTGGGGCTGCCCTCAGGGCCGGGAAGCTGGGACCTGTCCTGCTCCTGGGTGTCTAACATGGTGTCTCCGTGCTTGGGCAGCTGCAGGTTGAGAGCTCAGAGGGGAAATGTTAGATGTACAGGTCTGCAAAGCACCCAGGATACTTTTCCAAACCGTGCCCTTGGCAAATGTTGTGTGTGGAAAGTATTTCTGGAGGTCAGGGACCCTGGAGGTGCTGCTGGATTAACCCTCCCAGCAGCCTGCAGAGCTGGGGATAGGGTTTGCTATGAGCATTTTATCTACTTTTATACTTATTTGGGGTCTTGTTCAGGGCAGGTGAATTCTTCCTGCAGCACACAGAGCCCAGGAAGCTCATTTCATTTGGAGTGACAGCCCTGGGCTGTCCTGCAGGAAGCCCTCAGGAGTTACTGCATCCTGAGACAGCGCTGGGATGCTCTGCCTGGATTGTGTTGCTTTTCTTGGTTCAGCTAATTAATAACTTGAAATTTAGGAGTGGCCCAACACCCCAGCAGCTCTCCAACCCCTCTGCCACGGCCTGTGGTGTTGCCTGGAGGTGTTGTGACCCAAGGGCAGGACCGGCCCTCAGCCTTGCTGAGCCTCAGGCAGTGGCCTTGGCCCCAGGATCCATCCTGCCCAGATCCCCTGCAAAGCCTTCCTGCCCTCCAGCAGATCCACACTCCCACCCAGCTGGGAGCTGCCTGTGAACTTACTGAGGGTGCCCTGATCCCCTTGTCCAGACCGTTGCTAAAGGTGTTAAAGAGAACTGGCCCCAGTTCTGAGCCCCGAGGGACACCGCTTGTGACTGGCCACCAACTGGGTTTAGCTCCACACACTACCACTCTCTGGGATGGTCCCTCCAGCCAGCCTTTTAGGGCTCTCCAGTTTAGCCTCCCCAAGACAACTCGAGTAACAGGATCAAATCCTGAAATAGCAAAAGGCTTTTGGTGAGCACCAGGGTTTGGTGGGGACCACTCAGGGCTACAGCCACCCTGGGTAGAGATAAAATGCTCCTGCTGGGAAGTGTGTCCCACCCCCTGCCCCTGAGTTACCTATACAAAACCCAAGTGCTGTGTTAGAAAAATACAACGTGTGTAGCAGCAAAGTTGGGGTTGTTTTTATAAGTTTCTGGGAGCTGCAGTTTATAACCACGTGCTCCACGCTGGCCATCCCAGCTCCAGCAGATACGGTCAGGTGGGCTGTGGGTAGCAGAGGGCTCTGAGTGATGGGATTGTCCCTGCACTGGGGGATTAAATGGGCTTTTAGCTTAGGGAAAAGATGACTGACAGGGATTACAGCAGATGTGTTTAAAATCAGGAACAGCCTGTGGTAACTCCCTGTCTCCCATCACTCAGGAACTGGGGGGGAATGGGGATGACATTCCTGAAGGCCAGGCTGATGGCTGGGCAGTGTGGCTGGCACACAGGGATGCTTTGCTCTGTGCCAGCACAGCCATGCTTATGCTGTGTGACTGGAGACAGGTCGATGTACGGGGTGGGGAGGGGTGAGCAGGCAGATCACACTCTTCAGCCTTCATCCCTTCTCACCCCCCACCCCCAGCCTGCTGCTGGAGCAGGGAGAGGGGATTTGGGAAGGATCGCTTTGCCATAGCAGCTTTTCCAGGCTCCCCTGCTCCGGCTCGCTTTATGAATGGAAGTTTTAAAATATCTAATCTTTAGATGGCAAAATATCTGAAAGCACTTGATGCAGCCCTGTAATCCTGCCCTGTAATCCTGGCCTCATCTGCTCGGCGGGGAGCAGGGTCTCATTGTGCTGTGAAGAGCTAGCTGGGAGCAGCGATGTTTTCCCAGTGTCCTGGGCAGGTCTCCCCACAGAGCCACATCCAGCTGTGCCCCTTTTGCAGCACCTGGCCTACATTTTTGCAAGTTGGGCATTGGGTTTTTTTGGGTCTGCTCAAACCAAAGTGCCTGCTGCGCAGCAGGATGGCAGGTATTCATGTGTCCATCCTGTTCCCAAATTCTCCTCACCATCAGAAGGACACTGAGGTCCTGGAGCGAGTCCAGAGAAGGGCAGCCAGGCTGGGGAAGGGGCTGGAGGGCAAATCCTCTGAGGAGCAGCTGAGGGAGCTGGGGGTGTTCAGCCTGGAGAAGAGGAGGCTGAGGGGAGACCTTCTCCCCACCTCCCCTGCCCTGCCAGGAGGGTGCAGAGAGGTGGGCGAGGGTCTCTTCAGCCAGGGGACAGGAGATGGGACAAGGGGCAATGGGCTCAAGCTGCCCCAGGGCAGGGTCAGCTCAGCTGGGAGGGCAAAGTTCTTCCCTGGCAGAGTTGTGGGGCTGTGGCCCAGGCTGCCCAGGGAGGGGGCTGAGTCCCCAGCCCTGGGGGTGTTTAACAGAGGGGAGATGAGGTGCTCAGGGATCTGGTTTAGCACAGGACAGGGACGGTTGGACTCCATGAGCTTAAAGGGCTTTTCCAACCTTGGGATTCTGGGATCTCAGTTTCCCCTGGCTCCCTGTGATTTTCACAGGGATCCTGCCCATGCCACACACTGATGGGGGAGGGTGGAATGAAAGCAGAGGGGGTGTGGGGGTTAGGA
>VZTU01007120.1:0-31450 GCA_013400835.1 Zapornia atra
TAAATATTTCTGTACTGTTTTAAAGTCATTGAATGACAGTAAGCCAACTTACCAGTATCCTCTGTATAGGTATATACATATGTATACCCTATGTATAGGGTATGTGATGTTTTTGTGTAGTTAGCAGCTGTTTTTTGTGAGGTGATGTTTTTAGATAGCTTGAAGCCTTTTGAGGATATCATGTGCTCTCGGTTGCTTTGTCAGAATCACTCCACAATGTAAGTCAGAACTAAGCTTTAATTTTAAACTTTTACCCACTTAGCAGAGGCACTGTTAAACCACAGTGGCAGCAAATACCCCCTTTTTGTCTCCAAATGTACTGTTGCTAGTCAGAAATTGTTCAAGTGGAAATCATGCTCAGAGAGCTCTAAATGCTAGAAGCTCAAGAAAAAAACACTCAGTTTATGGCAGCACGTCCAATGACAGGAACAGTTTGCTACCAAGTAATGCATGGGCAGTAGCCAGCAAGGTGATGCAGTGAATTTAGAAACATGCCACCTGTTAGTTACCTTCACAACAGTCTGTCTTTTATGGTGCCTAAGTAATGGCAATGGGAACAGCTTAGATTTTAATGATTTTAACTTGAATGTATAGTGGTAAACCAATAGCTCTGGACCTCTTTTCATTCCTGGAAGTCGGTTATATTTTGCAAAACCAAAATTGAAGTATTTAATTCTAGCTGTGGTTAAGACAGGGTGGTGGATTTTGAATGATTTCAAATGGGCTTGAGTGTTAGCCAGTACAGTGCTGCTGATAGGTTATTCTTTCAAAGTAGGTTTAAGTACTTGAAAATTGTAAGCAATTGGATTAATTTTTACACATAAAGCTTAATCTTCCGGTGTTATTGCAGGATTGTGTAATCACTTTCCTTGAACACACTTGTTCTTATACAAGACATTGTAGAATCATAGAATATACTGAGTTGGAAGGGACCCATAAGGATCATCAAGTCCAACTCACTAGGTTCACCCCATGGTGTTTTCCCCAGTTGTGAGTAGAAATTATATTTTTAGAGCTTCATGCCGTTCTGTCGTGTATCAGAGTCAGTGGGAAATTGTTGCTCATGGTACCAGTGTTTATCTTAAGATTTGGATGGGGTTGGTGGGGGAGAAATTGAAGAAAATATTTTCCTGAAAGCAGCTTGTTCCTTTCAGTTCTGTGCCCCTGAAATACTTCATGTTCCTACAAAAGCAATTTAAGTGAGGTGACCAGAAAGGGAGGTATTTGCTATAAGTGAAGAACTTGTGCAAATGTGCAAAGATGTGCATCACCCTAAAAAATACTTGGGGAAAAAAAGCTAGTCTAGGAGTCCTGACTCTACAGGATATTCTCCTGCTTCACAGATTACCTAACCTAGCTAAGCAAACTGCTATGGTGAGGGTATTGGAACTAGAAATGCATACAGAGCGTTTGGGGGGTTACACTGCGTGTGCATACAGCTCTGCTCTGTCAGGGCAGGACTCAATACATACAACCCAGCAATACATAGGTATGATGAATTGTTGCTGTAATTGCCAGATAATAGAGACTGAGTCTGATCTTTTAGTGTGCCTGCACTAATAAATAAGTGTTGTAGTTAGCTGATAAATTCTTGGTTAAAAACTGTCACAGGTCTTGGAGGGAAGGGGGAGTTCCCCAGCTTTGTTCTGTCAGAGGAACAGCACATACACTGCAGGTGGATTGGTTGGGTTGTTTTTCTCCTTTGCCTCTCCTCTGGCTATGTAATGTAACTGTGGCTGCTCTCTTGGCTAATTTTTTTTCCTGTAGTCCAAGCAAGCAGGTGGATGCATCGTAAAGCTCTGACTGGCAGAAGTAGTACATACACTGAGGATTGAATCAGGAGATGTATGCATGGTATTTAAATTATGTTCTGACTGTGGCAGACATGGAGATTCTCCTGGATGTAATATCTTTGCAGTCCCACTCAGTTCCACATCTCACTCTGCCTTGAACCCAAAGTGTTTTCACTGGAGTCTACTCTCTTGTGCCACTTTGAGTTTGCTAATTAACACTGTGAATGCTCTAGAAACAGAGGCCTAAATTTGTCAGTGTAATGGGAGAAGGACAGTCAAGTCTTTCCTTGTCTTACATCTATTAAAAGTTAGATACTGACAAGAGCCTTTCTTCAGTTAGGGGTAGGAACCCATACTTCACGAATAAGATTCTGTAATTAGGTAAGACAGGTTATTGGCATAATTAGTAGCATGTTAGCTCTTTTCCCTTGGAGACATTAGTGGTCCATAAGCATGGGGTGGTTTGGCTGTAACTTTGAAAGCTTTTACTAGATACTAATGCTACTGTGTTTCAGTAGTGTGTTTCTGGCCTGCCACAGTCCCTTTCTGGGAAAAGCTGTTTCTTGGCCAGTTCTTGGAATGTTTCCAGTCCTCCAACTTAAGATCCTGTGCTGTCAGAAACTTCTCAGACATTTCATTAGTCTTGCTCATTGGCTGATAGTCTCATTCAGTGGGGGTGTATGTCAGACATACATGATTAAAACTGCTAAGTCAACAACAGCCTTTGACTCCACCTGTAAGGTATTGTGTGCTTGACTCTGTGGATTAATAATAGATGGCATGGCTGAGTATTTCTGAGATGTTTTAAGGAGATGGATGATAGTTTAACATCTGGTTGAAGAATCATTTTTTCATGTTTTTCTCTAGGTTTGGAAATTTATAGGGAAAATTGAAAACTTAGAGGTTACTCTTACCTCCTCATGTTATTTTCAATATATTTCAGTAATAGAAGTATTTATTTTATCTACTGTCTCATGAAGCCAGGTAAACACAACTTGCTTTATTTGCTAAGATGAAAACAGTGCTTTTTATTCAATGGAGGAGATTGCAACATGGTAAATGTTGTGGCTTCTTACTCATTTTGAACTATGTATTCACTTACTGTAAAAATAATCAAGAGTTTGAGTTCTATTAGATTTCTGTCTCCAGAGCCTTAGTTTCTAGCAGGGATTTAAAATGCCTTGCCTGATAAAAACGTTCTCAGTTTAGGCTTGCACTCTGGTTACTAATACTTCTGGGACCCCGTAATATTAAGGTGATTATGTACTTAATGTAGATTTTTCACTTGAAAAACTACTTCAGAGTGATTGAGAAAACTGAGCATGTCACACCTCCATTTTTGTAGTGCTTTGACTTCATGTTCAGTTCTGCATGAAAAATGAACGCTTTGGGTTTGTACCTATGCATAATAAGTAAACAGTTCAAACTGTTGTGAAAAGTATGATATTATAAATAATGCCAAAATTGTAATTTACTGCCAAACAAATAACATATTCAGCACATACAAAATTTGCAGTCCCTAATTTAAACGATGGTGTTTATTTTAGGAGGTATTCCTGTTACACCTATGAGGAAATGTTAGCTGGTTTCTTGTTTGGTAGTGGGTTTTTTTGTGTGGCTTTTATTAGGGGTTTTTTGCTTGGTTTTTGTTAGTGTCTTTTTTTTAAAAGTGACTCCAGTGTCAAAATTTACAGATACTCTGATAGTGACAGTAAATCCCTGGAAGGGGAACTTCCTGTTGAATATCAGTTTGAAGTTTGTCATGTAGTACTATGCAAGGTACAGTGTCAGGCCTGTATCTGTACTATTTAGCAATGATTCAGAGCAAGGTAGTCAAGTCAACTGGTCAGTATAGATACAGGTATAAAATACCACTTAGATGATTTGGTGGGTCATGTTATAAGTATTCTTATTCTTTTCTCAAAATGGATGGTTTGAGTTGTAGGGCGATGGGTGAGTAACAAGTACATGCAAGCAATAAACAATATTTTTTTCAACATTTTTTCTGAGGTAGCATTTCCAACAGTTGTACTTTATTCTATAAAAGCCTGCATTTGCTAAGATCTGAGTTTAAATTTGAGCCTAAGGCTCCTCAAGTGAATGCTTTTTGCAGTGCATAAATTTCTAGCCTTTGAAGAATGATCTCCTAGATTGATGTGGCAATTGAAGTGGAAAAATAGTGAGAAGAAAGGTACTTCTCTCCTTAACTCTAACCCTAACTGTAACTCTTTTTCCCCCATCTCCCCAGTACTGCATAAATTACAGGGAGGAGGGGGAAAGGGAGCTGTATTACTTCTTTCATGATTACAACTTTTTGTTTGCCCTGTGTGACTCTATTAAGATGAATATGGCTTTTTCTAAATGTTTTGTGAGTAAGGGTTGCTGAATTTTGGAGAAAATGGACTTTTTTTTTTTTTTTTCAATCTAGTAATGCCTGCAGTTGACTGACCTTTTAATTTGTTTTTTTTCTCCTTTTAGGGTTTCGTTTTTGCACTGAATGTAGCCAGGACGGATCCTTGTGGGCTTTGGCAGCCCTTGGAAACTGTCAAAGGTAAAAATCAACCAAAATTCAGTATTGCATTCTTGAAAGCTGGAGGTGAGAACATTAGCCTGTACTAGTTCCTAACCAGCTGGAGAATACATTGCTGTTTTCATATACTTTCTAGTGTGTTACTTCCTGTGGGTTTGGGTGTGAAGGCTTTTTCTGTAACTGTCTGATGGGATTTGTTTTTGTCAGCTAAAGTTAATGCATATGATGGTTTTCTTTGAGAAGTAGTTCATTTATGATGAGATTTAAAAGTCACTGGAATTGTGATTAGTTGCTACAAGCAATTAACTTCTCAAGTTTTGTTTATCTTCTGGATGCTCTTGCTTTCATCTCAGTATCTCTCAACTTTCATTTAAAATGACAAAAAAAACCCCTGTTCTTTTTCCCCTATTTTAAGTTTTATGTTGGTTTTGTATCTAACAAACTCAATGTAATGTAAAGCTGTAGCAATTAGAATAACCATCTGTTAAAAATTAACACTTTTTTATTCACATACCTAGATAGACTAATGTTTGCAGTTGTGTATCAACACGATTGTGTCAGGTAAGTGCTGTCTCATTTAATACGCAGTTCAGTACTATACTGACTTCTGATTTTTTTTTCCAAGTATGCCATGTATACGAGATCACCATCTTTGAAGAGCGTTTATGTGTCTGTTTTGCTTTCTGCTTTTGTGAGAGAGTTTGGGACCTACCCTTGATTTCTGCTTATTTTCTGTAAAGGTGGCAGTTTACACAGCCTTACTGTCCTTCAAGGGTTTCCCAGTGGGCATGTCCAAATTAGACTTTGGAATTCACATGAACCACAGTTGGGTTTACATTAATAAGTGCTTTTCTTGCAGCTGTACTCTTCAGAAGCTTGAAATCACACTTTTTTTACTATATCAAATGAAGAACACTTTTCCTCTTTAGTCTGTATGTGATTGCTGCTGGCAGTCTGAACAAGAATTGTTGCTGTGTGAAAGGCCTGTGTATTAGATAAGGTGCTTAGTTCCAGTGACGGCTGTTTGATCAGCACATCTGAAGACATTTGGATTCCAGCCTCCTCTTGCTAATAAGGACCATGTGTTTCTGAACTGTGGGTCTTTCTACCTGGGGGAAGATTAAGCCTGAGGAAGTACCTTGTTCTCTGGTATTGATTTTCAGGGATTTAAGCATATGGAAATTTGGCTCAGGTTTTACTTGCCAGAGTGTGCTAGAATGCAGTACTGAAGAGATCGTAAGGTGCTCTTCACTGTTCTACTTACAACAAATTTATGACTGACCTCTGCATCCATCACCATGATACCACTGAATGAAATGTGTACATCTTTGCAGAAAGAGATTGGACATAAAAAGGACTAAAAATGAAACTAGATTCTTCCAAAGCCATACTGGTTTATGACAAGACTGTATTGTAGTAGGCATGAAAGTTTGTAACAACTGCACCTAATTCATATTAGTGAGTGTTTTTACCTTTGAGAAGATTCTCATCACTGTATGATATTTTAAGGAGTTAAATAAAAACTGTTTGTTACTTTAGACATTCATCTGCTACATCACATGTGGACATACCTATGCATTGCTATTTGTCAGACTTTGCTTGAAGTATTAACTGAAGCCACAGTTGGTTCATTTTTCTAGAAGATGTCAGGTGAATAAAAAGATAGATTGGAGGATTTCAGTTCCTGAAGTGTTGGTGGGTATATGCAAGAATGGAAGAGTATTATCTTTCTTTTGACCTTTTCCAAGAGTGACTTTGTTGATAGATGTTGAATCTGAAAACCTAAATGGACTGTCTCTAAACTTTATGGGGGTTTTTTATCCCCTGGGAACCTGCCATATCATACAGATACTGGAAATAAGTAAACAAACACCACTGGGGTTTTCATCTTTTTTCCAGCCCTAAAGGATGCTAGTACAAATTCTGATTGTCTCTCTGTACTCTGTGTACAAAATAAAGTACTGTATGTATGACCTTCAGACCTCTACTCAGAATCTTGTGAGCTGGAGAGGTGGTATCAACAACATGGAATAACTATGTTATGTCTTCACATGCTGTAAGCAGTCACTTTGTCAGCTGTGAAGTCTTCCTCAGTTGTAAATGACTGCTACAAAAGTCTGCCACAGAGGTAGCTTCCCATAGATTCAGGAATCCCTAAATGCCTACTTTTGGGAATAAACCAACCCGAAATGCTGCACTCTTGTGACAGCGGCCATGGGAATTGAGGATTCATGTCTATAGAAAGACTATACAAATGTTAGTATCAAATTTGGCTTGTAGTTTGTTGCCAGATGTTTTATCTCTTGAAAAGAGCTAGAAGCAAATGCAATGGGGGAAAATATGTTCATCAAGACTTCCTCTTGCAACACTCTTATGATCTGTGGCTTAGGGTCTTCCTACACCAGCTGCAAGACTTTTTTAGTTGATTTTCTTTTCCCCTTGTGAATTCTTCCATTAAATTATAGAGCCCTTTTAAACTTACACCTTGCCATCCCATGTGAGTGAGTTTACTCTGAGCATGGTATGAAATAGTGTATGTTTTGAAAGTTAAAACTGATAAAACATGAATTACAGAACAAATGAAGAGTGAGGGAATAAAAACTCTTTTCCTTCTCTGCTACATTTGCTTTTTTATTGATTTACCTCTGGTTTTCTATTTCTTACTCTGATCTCTGAGCTATGGATAGCTGCAGTGTACTTAATCTGTCCTCTGTGGGAGAGTTTGCATATATTCATTACTGTAGCCTTTCCCTTTTTAAAAAAGTCTTTATTTCCTAGTTCTACTGACTTTTCTTTGAGTTGCACTGGTTGGTTGTTTTTTTGTCTTCCAGGAGTAATATATAAAAACTGGTGTCAAATATTGCCACATTCCATTCCCCTGGTAGTGAGGAATATCTCAGAAGATAAACTTGGCAGTTTTTCAGAGGTTTATATTTGAGTTCTTCCAGCACTCTGAAGTGACCCATCCTTGCAATGGTCTTGGCCTGACCTGAATGCTCTTGTTTAATTTTATAAGCATTTTTAATGCTTCTGTAGCTTAAGTACAGTCTTGCTTGTTTCTCTGGTTTGAAGCCAGTTCAGTGCCATGGCAATCCTTCTGGCCAAAGCTGTTTTGGCTGTGAGATATCACCGTTTATGGATCTTTCCCAACTACTTGAATCTAATTGTGCAAAATGATGCTCAGAAACTCCCAGCTCCAGAAGCTCTGCAGTGGCTTTCAGAAACTCAGTGTGGTGGAAGTACCATGGACAGGGACTGTCTGGCCTGGCCTCCTCCTGCCTGCTGCCGAGCAGAAGATAGCCTGGCAGTGAGAAATAGCTTGTTATATGCAGGAGGATCTTGATGTAGATATGTGATACAAGTCTTGCTATATGATACATAAAATGTTTTATTAACTTCTACAAGTAGAATATTTGGTGAGGAATTGGGTGAAAGTTCTGCTTTATCCTCACCCCTCTTTCCCTGGGAAAGGAAATAACTGCTCTAAGTCTTTGCAGCTCTCATGCTTTGCATGAGGACATGTGATATTGCTGAACATGATATCTTGTTGGCTATAAGATTTAAGAAGTTGTATGTAACATTTTGTAGCTTCAGGCCCTTTATGTTTGTAGAACATATCCTTCATTCCTTGTGTCAACTCAATAGCCATGAAAGATATTGTCTACCTACACATAAAATAAAGATGATGGTGGTGCTGCAGACAGCCTTACCTCATGAACAGGCTTTATTTAATCTGGCAATGGAGGAGGTACACCCAGATGAACAGTATGAAACTGTGGTGGGGGAGGTTTAGGTTGGACGTTAAGAAGTGGCTCTTTACTGAGAGGGCGGGCAGGCGCTGGAACAGGCTCCCCAGGGAAGTGGTCACAGCACCCAGCTTGACTGACTTCAAGAAACGTATGGATGATGCACTCAGTCACAGCCTCTGACTTGGCTGGTCCTGTGTGGAACAAGGATTTGGGCTTGACAGTCCTTGTGGGTCCCTGCCAACTCAGTGTATTCTGTGATTCTAATTTCCAAACTTTCTCTTTTTGGCCTCATTACTATTTGCACTGATAGAACTGAAGAGAATGGTTTGGGTTGGAAGGGACCTTAAAGATCATCTAGTTCCGACAGCCCCTGCTGTGGGCAAGGACACCCTCCCCTAGCCCAGGTTGCCCAAAGCCCCATCCAACCTGGCCTTGGACACTGCCAGGAACAGGACATCCACAACTTCTCTGGGCAGCCTGTGCCAGGGTCTCACCACCCTCCCAGGGAAGAATTTTTTTCTTATATCTAATCTAAATGTACGCTCTTTCAGCTTCAGGTCATTACCCCTTGTCTTGTCACCCTTGTAAACAGTCCCTCTCCAGCTTTCTTGTAGATGCCCTCACTTTAGGTACTGGAAGGTTTGCCTGGAGCCTTCCCTCTCCTGGCTGAACAAGCCCAACTCTCTCAGCCTGTCTTCATAGGAGAGGTGCTCCAGCCCTCTGATCATCTTGGTGACTCTCCTCTGGACTCATTTTAACAGCTCCCTGTCCTACTTATGTTGGGGGCAGTACTCCAGGTCTCATGAGAGTGGACTAGAGGGGAAGAATCATCTCCCTTGACTTTCTGGTCACACCTCTTGATGCAACCCTGGATATGGGGGATAATCCCAAAGCTGTCAGTTTCCAGTCTTGGAATTGCTGTTATGAAGGTGACAGTACGGTCAGCAGCTCTGTAGCTGAGGTGGAGAGACTTTTAAGTGCTGGTGTAGTTGAAGAGTGAGAGCATTTTGAGAGGCACAGCTGTTAAAGGCCAACAGCTCATGGTTTTAAGAGTTCTTAATGCAGTGTGAGCCTGCCCTTACCACATACCTGGAATGTTAGAGATCCATTGATTGCATCTTGAATTTTGAGAGCGAGAGATTCCTGTTGGATTTATGCTGGTGTGTTTAGTTGCTTAAATTGATTAATTTGATCCACTTCCTCTGAAAGATGATTGATCTTCTAGAGCTGAAGACATATATTGTACCTGAAGCCTCCCTGCCTGTATTGTATTCTTCAATAAGTTACTTTACAATTATAAGAATAGAGTTTGGGATGTAGACTTTGTTCAGTTGGAACTGCACTGACACCCTGCACAAACAAATTTAAAAATAAGTTACCAGTAGTGTTGAATAGTGGAAACACTGGGAGCTATTGCCTTGGGTAAGATTGGAAATGTCAGCCTAAAGCTGGATGACTTTATCAGTTCCATGAACCATTTAAGTCTATAATGTATTCATTTGTAAAAGAAAGTCAAGGAAAAAGTCTCTAAAGAAAGAATTTAGAGGTACTGTGGGATCACTGGAAGTCAACAACTTTTCAAACTAAGAACCTTTTGATCATCTGTAGCTGAACCTGTGAGACTTCATATTTGCACAAAAGCTGTTTCCTAGGAAGTATGAATTGCTGAGCTCTGGTCTGTGTGATTACTCCTTACTGAGTGTAGCTGTAATGAGTAAATACAATGAATATGTTAAATATTCATCAGTTACGTATTTTAGAATTAAAAGTAAAGTATGTTCCTGTCAGGTACTTTTTCTTTCTCTTAGTTAATTAGGGATATGTCTTACCCTGGATAACAGTTGTCTTGTTTGTGTAAAACATAAATTCAGTGAATATATGCAGATTGCGAAAATTAAAGGTTGTAGCCTAGAATTGTTATTTATATGCACCACAGTCTCACATAACACTGTTAAAAGAAGAAAAACTGTTTTAAAAACATACCTTTCTTTTTTATCTTTTAGGCAGTATTTTGCATTTCTGCAGAGCTTTGCACAGATCCTGTTCCCATGCAAACTGATGAGGGAGAAATACTGGAGGAAGGCAGTCCCAAGGTCAATGAGGTAAATACCACTGTGTTTTGGAGGAGCAAGAGCTTGCTTGCTGAAATGGGGGATTACAAGGAGTGAACATTGACTGCTGGTGGTATTTTTAATAAATACCTGCATGCAGGTAAATAATATTACCCTGGATACATTTAACAAATAAAGTTTTAAAAGGCCTTTATAAAGATAGGCCTTTTTGCCATCTACGAAGGATTGCAGGGTATGTATTCAGGCACTCCCAGGAAGGAAAGAAATACTAACCTTGATTGCACTCCATTTGTTAGAACTGGCAGGGCTTGTCAAGGTTTCTGTCCTACCCACTCACCCTCTCTACTGACTTAAAGAATTAGACATGCGGGCCCTTAGGTGCAGGTGTCAGTGTTTGTGGATTACCCAGTGATCTATAACATTCAAGGTGGTGTTCTTGTTTCTTTGTACCTGTCAGCATGTACTTTGTTGTGAGACTGGATAGTATGTTGCTTTTAAAGGAAGGTGCCTCTGACTCCCAACATACCCTGTTGGTACAAGAGGCTGTAAAGTGTGTTGTTGAATATGTTGTTTGTGTCCTGCTTTTTGCTTGTTTCCTGACAATGAAGATGTGGAGTCATAAATTACCTTGGTTTGTGTAATGACATAGTGATTATCATATTCTTCAAAAGGTTTATAAATTTACAGTCCTGACTGTCTCACTGAGTTAGTGTTAACTTTGCAGCTGATCTGTGTTTAAATTTAACAAAAATGTAAATCATTGTTAACTTCTTGTAGTTTTGTGTAAGAGACTGGCTGAAATAGTGCAAAACTTGAGGACTAAAATTAAAATGTGTTGTTTTCTAGCTGGACTTTTTTTGAGCAAAGTTCTCACAGTACAAATAATTTTTTAAGCTGTAGACATCAAGTTAGGGGTGATTAATTATTAGAGAAAGAATTTGGCAATTGTCCTTGGTTTACTTTAGGAATTGTGTTCATTTTAAATAGCTTTGAAGGAAGGCTTGCTAGATTAGGAGCTTACAAATGAACATACCTGCAACCACCTAGGGTATTGAATGTACCTCTGGACAGGGGTGTGATTGGAAGGTTCAGTGGGATATAGAGATGAAACATCATGGTGCAATTACTTACTTATATTATTGGTGCTTACTTTTCATCAGACAGAGAGCATCTGCATGTGTATGTGTTTTTATGTATATGCACCCCGGTGGCTGTATTTATGTGTGTATATGGATACATAGATTTCATTTTTTTCTTGGTGTGGCAGGAAGTAGATTGAAGTAACTGCCTTTTGAAACTTAGTTTGTTCTTCCAGTGAAAAGTATGCTTTCCTTCAGAGTTCTTAGCATTGGGTATGATAGCAAAGATTGTATCTCTTTTGAAAACCTAACACTGAAATACATTTGGTAAGCTTAAATTTCAAAACAAGTGTTTTAGACTGACCTTGAATGCCTAAGTGCCTATGCAGTATTGCTTTGAAACCATTGTTATTTAGAGAACGTGGGAGACTTGGAATCCTACATCTGGTATTCAATGTTATTAATTAGAGCACTGTGTAGGATCAGTACATAATAAGTGAGGAAGACTAATGACTACATCTAGTCCTTCTCCATCAGTCTGTGATATACAGGACCGCTCACTGAGATGTGTGTTTCAGTCTTTCTTTTCTCTCTAAATGTTTATCTTCCCTTTCCTGGTCTCAGGAGTTTTCTAGTTACAGCAGTTGAAGGCTTTGTCCTACAAAATTTAGACAAAGTATATTCTGCGATACTGTCTTGTATCCTTACAGTGATATCTTTAATTTACAAATGTTTATATAATCTAGGGAGACATTTTCATAAAGATTTGTTTTTCTAAGGAATATTTTTAAAAACTTCAGCAGTACAGTTCAGGTTTTTTCTCTTGTTGGGATTCTTTTTTTAATCCTCTCCCTCCCCTCCCCACCCCCAGCTCCCCCAGGCAGATGACATGAGGTTTTTTTGGAAGGAGTTGGTTTTGTGCTTTGAAGACACTAATATTGCTACCTAATCATTCATATAGGATATGGGGAGATGGTTTTAAATTGGAAGAGGGTAGATTTAGAAAATTTGTTATTAGGAAAAAATTCTTCACTACGACAGTGGTGAGGCACTGGAATAGGTTGCCCAGGGAAGTGCTGCTCTGTTCCCTACCCCAGAAGTGCTCAAGGCCAGGTTGGATGGGGCCTTGAGCAGCCTGGTCTAGTGAGCACCTTGAGCACCCCATGGTGGGGAACTTGGTGATCTTTAAGATCCCTTCCAACACAGACCATTCATTCTGTGATTCTGTGATATTTTACTTGGACATTTTATTTCTCCCCTTTAACCCATTCCATACCACTAATCTGTATATAAAAGCTAAATACGTAATTACTGTTATGCTGCTTGTTCAGATCAGTGGATCATTTCTTCTGTGTTTTTCTAGGTGGGGTTTTATCATTTGTTTGTTTATACCTGTATTTAAATACCATCAATCCTTTTGGATCTCACTTGGTTTGCACTCTGTTTTCAAAAATCCTGTAATTTACCTCTTCTTTTGTCTTCACTAGAAATTTTTTTTGAACCTTTAAATGATACATGAAGAAGCTGTCATCTTCTAGCATTTTACTTCCAGTGAACATTTCAGAAGACTTGGAACACTTACTACGTTAGCAGCTTGTGTGAAACTCTTCTCCTAAACACTGTAGAAGTTGAGCATGCAGCTCATAGGTCTTATGAGATTAGTTAATGCTGATTAAGTACATTCCAGCTTCTTTGTGATGATAAGTTTGATTATATCATATATGAGGTCAGATTAAGGCACCATTCTTAGCTTTACTTCTGAGTAATGAATTTCTGGCCAAGAAGAGGTTTTTGCATATGATGCAAAGAATGAAATTACTGTTTCTGGTGATTCATAGCATCTTTTATTGGCTGCCTCAGAATAATTATGAAAGAAAAGCCAGCAAGCTTTCTGTCTTGAAATTATTTCTTCCTCTTGTAGGTCTTCAACAATGATATTAAAGCTGTTGCAAAAGGTGGAGGAAAAGATTGTAGAATTTTTTTTAATACTGTTTTTGTTTGTATCTTAAGATACATACATAAAATGTGAGTTAAAAACCACTTCATGCTCAAAAGACCAAGGCCTAATCCTGTGTTCTGGAATGCCTTGATAGGAGCTACACTTGGAACGTTCTTGTTGAACAGTAAATGACCTTGCTGTGATTGTATGTGATACTTGGGTTTGTTTGGGTTTTTTCCTTTTCAGAATGCAAGATGCTCAGGGCTCTAGTAGGTATTTCCCTACCGTTCAGAATTTCTCTCTTACTCAGTTTTGGTCTTGACAAGAAGTGGGAAATGCACATTTGGGCTTTTTGTAGAATGTTCCTGTTATTACTTCACCTGAATTTAAACTGAAAAGCACTTAAACAAGCAGACATGGAAAATTGTCTTCAGACTCTGTAGCCAAATCCCTTCCATGCTGCATTATATTTTGTCAAGATGGGTCTTTGCCAAAATGTCACCTAACAATCTCTTTTAACACTGTCTTCAGCTGATCTCGAGTTTAAAATGGATCTGTTTTATTTTCCATAAGTATGCATTGAACTGGAGGGAAAGTAACTCAGTATACTAACTTGTAGAGATATCTTTGTTATATTGATATCAAGATGTTTTGGTTTTATTTAGGACCATGGAAAGACATGCTCATAATTTATCTTTACAAAGGCTCACTACACGAAGTTCTGTATCTCAGAGAGTATTAATAGCTGACTCTTCTGACTCCACAAAATGACAGAGCAAGAAGGGTTCCTATTGATACATACTGCAGGAAAGTTGGTGATTAGAATAATAGTCTCAGTAACGTGAGACTGCAGATCCCATGACCAGTTATCAATATTTGTTCCTAGAGTTTTTAGTTAAAAGAATGTTTAATTGATAAAAAAGGTGACACACTGCTTTTTATGTCTTTGCCTATAGCATGGAAAGAGTCAGAACATTAATGCTGTTAGCAGTCCTAACTGCTAAGAAACCATGGTACTTCCCTTCTGGAATCACAAGGGCATTGCCTGAGGATCCAATTTTATTGTAGATTGAGGTATACTGGGTACTACAAGAATTAACTTACAGTGGCAGTCTGAAAATAACTTAAGAATTTATACATGAAGACTCTCATACAGTGGAAAACACATGGTATATCATGCTTTATGCCTTGTGAACTGGATTCGTTCTTTAACTTTCAGATTTTCTGACAACCTAGATTGTAGTTTTATGAGATACCAAGTTCCTTGAAGAGGAAAGGACATTTATGTATTTCGTTTTTTAAAAAAGAAAATACACCACATGTAGGTCACTAAATATTTATGTGCTTTGAACTAATTAATGTCACATGAGGTATGATTAGAAAATATAATCCCTGCTGTCAGGCATCATGAAAAATTATAATCTTGCTTGACTTCAGTCAGCCCAGTGGCACTGCTACAAAAGCTGGCCTTCCTACTTGCCTTTGCCAGTCTTTAAATGAATGACAGAAACCCAGTGGCAATTTCTTGGTAGTTAAGCTTCAGAAAAGTTCCTGATGTACTCAGTCTCCACTTTATTGTTTGTTTCCCCCACTGTTATTAATTAATATATTTTTATTTCATTTTGTAATGTCTTATATTTTGGCAGTTGAGTTGTGCTCTTGTTCTCAATTTTGCATTCTTGGGAAGTTTCTACAATTCTTCCCTTTAGTTTTTTGGCACTGTATCCTTTTGTCATGTGTTGAATTGCTTTCCAGCAGAGAGTGGGTTTTGCACATGCTCTTTCCCCTTCTCTTCCACCCCCCCCACCGTCCCCCCCACCATCCCCATAGGCTGCTTTTGGAGAAATTTACTGTCTTGGTAGTTTTTTTGCCAGGGCTTTTCATCTTAACTGGATCCATTGTTTGATCTCACAGTTTCTCCTTTGTTGTTAGACTGTCAGAAAATACTCTTTCTGTTAAAATGGCATCAGCTTGGTAAAGACAGCTGGCACCTGTCAATAGCACACTCTTGATTCCAATAATTATCTAATATTAGTACCACAAGGAGGGGAAACAACCTGTACAGAAGTAAGATTTTTCAAATGAGTGCAGAGTTTTTAAAAACATAGTTATTTTTGGCAGATGTAGGTTTCTTACTTGACAGGAATATTAGATCTATTTTATCCATATGGTCTGCCAGTGAATATCATACAATGAAGTATCCTTTCACTATATAAAATGTTGGGGGACGGGGCATCTGATTTCTGTTCTTTCAGCATCTCTCTTCTTCCCTTCACACACACAAAAAACCCAACAACAAAAATTCTACTTGGAACCCCACTGTTCCTTGGATTATGGTTTGGGGTTTTTTTTAAATTATATTTTGTGTTAGTTAATTTGCTACTAATGACTAGTAGGCTTTTTGCATTAACAACCTCAGTACTCTGAAAATATCAACAAGCACTGAGCTTGTTTGTGGCTGATTTCTTTTCAGCTGTTTTCATCCATCTGTTAAGGATTACTGCAGAGACAACACTTAAACTTTGTTCTCAGTTGTTCCTTTGCTGTAAAATATTGCAAGAGGAAGCTAAAATTTTATGCCTGATTTGAAGTATTGTTAGAGTTCTTTCAGTATTGCCAGGAGTTCTGAGCTTATGTTGCAAACTACTTTCTCAAAAAATGCAATTACAGTTTTAATGTTAAATTTAAGGTTTTTTTCATCCCCTCCTTGTTCCTTTCAAAGTAAAAACTTATTAATTTGGCATAAGTAATCTATAGAAAGGTGTTTATCAATCATGGGTTTGATTCTGTGTTGAAGAAGGGAAAGGAGGAAAAATAGCTAGTTTACATTAGGTAATCTAGTTACACAAAATTTTGATGAAAAATGTGGCTGCACAGGATTTGTCATAAAGCTCAATTCCTAATAAGTACAGGAAAGGAGAAGAGTTTCTCTGTTAGATAAATGGCTTTTTATTCAATGTTTTCATTAGTATTTATAGAAAGAATTATTGACCTGAACAGGTAGTCTAGAAATTTTTCCACACTGGCGGCTTTTGCAAAAGCAGTGAGACTTACCCTGGTTTTCAGTCTCACTGTCCAGTGCCACTTACCAAGTCTTGAGGTTACTTGTTTATTTCACATTACCCCTGTTTTATCTTTCCCTTAAATTATTGCCAACCTGTTCTTATCCTGGCTAATCTTGGGTTTTTTCTTTCTTTTTTTTTTTTCTTTTTTTTTTTTGGTGTCTAGTTGTCAGCTAGCATTTGCCTGCTGATTAAATCACCCTTTAGCACAAACATGACTTTTTACAACTGGGAGTGATGTCATCTTCATAATGGTCTGCAGGCTTCGGTTTTCTAGCCTGAAATTGTTACAACTCCTTAAAAGAGTGTGCTTTGTGTATTTAAAATAAAAATCCATTAATCTCTCAGTAAAGAATTAAATTACTTTAAAATCTTAAGTTAAAAGTAGTCCTCCCTTTTAATGACATGTTATTAAGGCTTGTAAAAATGTTACAGCATACTCTTCTTGTTTTAAAAATGAATTACCGTAGTCCATCAAGGGGAGCAGAAATTTTGGGTTAGTTTTTCTCTTGATCTTTAGCACTGTGGCCAGCAAAAGAACCTAATAACTCTTTGCTACAAAACACTGCACAGTGGAACCTGTTTGTGATTTTATAACTGAATTTCAAAATTTCAAGGCATTGTAGCAAAAAGCCTTAATTATGGTATGTGGTTTAACCCCAGCCAGCAGCTAAGCACCACACAGCTGCTCACTCACTCTCCCCAGGGAGATGGGGGCTAGAATTGGAAGGGTAAAAGTGAGAAAATGTGTGGGTTGAGGTAAAGACAGTTTAATAATTAAAAAAAATTTTTAGAGGAAAAAAGCTAATAAAGAGAAGAAAATAAAAAAAACCCAAGTGATACAAAATGAAACAGTTGCCCACCATTAACAACCAATGCCCATCCAGTCCCTGAGCAATGGCAGCCCCTGCCAACCTCTACGCATGCAGCCACCATCCCATTGGTTTTAGTGCTAAGCATGCCATTATATGGTCTGGAATATCCCTTTGGTCAGTTGGGGTCAGCTGTCCCAGCTCTGTCCCATCCCAATTTCTTGCACATCACCGGCCTGCTCACTGGTGGGGCAGACTGAGGAGCGGAAAGGGCCTTAACTATGTAAGCACTGCTCAGCAATAACAGAAACAGCCCTGTGTTATCAACACTGTTTTCAGTACAAATCCAAAACACTGCCCCATACCAACTACTGTGAAGAAAATGAACTCTCTCCCAGCCAAAGCCAGCATGGTATGTTATCAGGGTCTACTAGGTTTATAAAACAATGGTTAGAAACAAGCTAAAATTGTTGAGACTTTGCAGAAAATAATTTGGAGTTAATTAGACGATGCTACTTGAAATATTAGAAAGGAATGCCATCGGTAGCTTAGCTGCTTGGACATTTTAGAAGAAATTCAGGATCAAGTGCAAGATTTTGCCAGTCAGGTGTGCTGTTTTCTACAGAAGGCAAGATGGGTTCCTCATTTGAAACCTCCTTACCCATAGTGAAGACTTCTAAAATATACGAAGTGAAAGATGAGGCTGTTTTCTAATCTCAACATATCCTGAAGTGCTTTTGAAGCACAAGAGAGGAGGTGAACACGATGTTGCATTTTCTCTCCCTCGGAAAATAGCATCATCTGCTAAACTGATGTAAAAATTGTCATCTTACAGTACTTTGATCCAGCCTTTTCATATGTGCAGTTCATATAGAGGAAACGTAATGGTATGGAATGTGAACAAGTGTCTGTCTCTGATTTCTAAAGGGAAAAAGTGATTCTGTTTTAAATAAAATTCTGTTTAAATTCACCTTTTTCATTCCTTTAAAAGTTTTTTTTTCTTTTTCATAAGCGTTTTATCATAGAATCATGGACAGGTTTGGATTGGAATGGACCTCAAAGCTAGTTCCACCCCCCTGCCATGGGCAGGGACAGCTTCCACTAGACCAGGTTGCTCAAAGCCCCAGCCAGCCAGGCTTTGAACACCTCCAGGAAGGGGGCATCCGTAACTTCTCCTTTTCTCATTGTTTCTTTTTTCTCAACCAATAGCATCACTTCTTCAGTTGATTAGAGCAGTTCAGTTGATTACAGCAGTTGATTACAGCAGTTCATAATACTTCACAAAACAGACAAAAAAGCAAATTTGTAATTGCTAAAAAAATTTTTTTAAGCTGTTGTGCATTTGAGAGCTAATATGGTATAGTAGCAATGTAATTTTTGGAGATGGAGACAGGGACGTTGCTTTGTGGCGTTGCTTGCTAAGTGTCTCTTCTTATGCTGGGGTCCTCCTGACATATAACTCAGGGGGATTCTACCTTTTCACAATACTGCCTTTTGATCTCTTTCCATACCATATATTGGCTTTGCAGTGTTGGCAATGGTTGTAGTCCATGTGAGTCCTATATAATCAGCCACGTAAAATCTTGTAGATATGAAAGCATTGATAAATGTTTTCAATCTTACTGTGTTATGGCAGACTGAGGGCATATGTATTTGGGGAGAGATTTGAGACACAGATAGTAAAAGCTTTCTTTACCCTTCCAAATAATTTATAGCCTTGAGTAGTTTGGCTGAGTCATTGAAAGGTGTAAAACTTACTTGTTAAGTTCATATATTTGCAAGACTTCATGTTTTTGCATGACCCTACAAAGATAATTTTGTTCTCAGTTTGTGAACTAGATGGGTATGAGGTGGTTTCAGTTCCTCACATTTTTTTTCTTCTTTCATTGGGTGTGGAAGAAATGGATGTGGGGTTTGTGAAGAAGACCTTTGTGGTTTTTTTATTCTTGACACTAGTAGTAATAGTGATGGTCTTCATCACTATAGTAGATAAGAGAGTGTGTGGACAACCAAGGACTTTTGAACTCTGCAAAAAGGCATTGTGCAATATTCCCTGAGGGTAAAAGCAACACTAAAAGTATGTCAACATTTCCTGTCACTTGTTTAAGGTTGGTTCACTGGGATATTTGGGTAATAGACAAGGCAGTATATTATGAAGCAGAATGTTACCATTCTCTACAGATGTAGTAAGCCTGTGTGGAATTAGGCTCCTCGGAAATATTATAGAAGATCTTCAAAATCATATTGCTAGGTTTCAACAGATAAAGTGTCCATGTGTGATTCCTAGAAAAATAACTTATTCCTGTGCTGTTTGATGTTTGAGTTTGAGGACAAGTAACGTAGGCAAGTAAGAAAAGGCCAGGTTCTGCCCCAGAGATGAGTGGGTGCTTTAATGATTTGGTGGTGTGCCAGATATCTAACAATTTTAATAGTACTGAGAAGTTTTGGAAAAAATATACAAGCAAAAACCATTGTCAGTGGCTCCCTTGTGACTAAAATGAGTTTGGGTTTACAACCTGTTAACTGGAGAAACTGGAAAGTAGTTGTATACTGTGAGTGTAAATAGTCTGTATTGCCTCTTTTTGACTGTGATCAAAAGTCAATGCTTAAAGCAGGGTTAATATATAGCTGTAACAGAATTGCTCTCTGCCTCCAGCTGCTTGTTTCTCAGGAACTTTCTGGGCCACTGGCAGTTTCTGTCGAATCTACACAACAGATTTCTCTTCTGTGAACACAGGAAAGAAAGTTAAGTTCTTCTTTCTCTTCCTTTGCCTGTCTGCTCAGATCTCTCAAAGCAGAATAATTTCAGCACCTCTTTGTAAGTTCCTGGTTTATGTCCCTTTCAGTCACTCCTACCAAACAGAAAACAGTATTTGTGATAGGGAAGGTGATTGAATTTGGGGTGCAGAAGTGCAATTTAGTTTTCAGTAATTCTGATTATCACCTGCTTTCTTGAGCCATTACAAGTTCTTTTCATTGTTTGTACCTGTTGTCATATTGTGGCAATGCGTCACCTAATTGTCCAAATCTAAGTTGAACAGAGAAGTTAACATGTTTTCTCTCTTCTCTGGCAGAGTGGTTAACAATGTGTATATCAAAATATCTGCCATTTACAGATGTCAGCTTAAACTGCTGTAACTTCTTTACGTGTGTCTGGACCATAAATATTAAATTAACTGTAAAGTGAGTTTGCTAAATAGAGTCCTTGGGCTGCATAGGAGTGGCTGTTCAAAGCAGTGGCAGTGGGTGAACTGTTCAAAGGGGTTTTGGGTCAGATTCTTCCCCTAATGGAAAAAGACTTGTTATGGAAGGGTAAAACATTTATTCAGAGTTGCAGAAGTTAGCAAGAATTCATGGCTTGTGAAATGCCAGTGAACTTTAGCTGAAGAAAGAAACAGAAAGTTAGTTAAATAATAAGATGGGAATTACTTGTGTCTTACTAAACTGAGATTTTTCTCAGGTTCATACCATGTATGTACAGAACATGCTAAGAAATGGATGGAGTGCATCATCAACTGGGCTGTAGAAAAAGATCAGTTTTGCTTATGTTCAGAGTATGTTACACGTTCTGTGTCTGAGATTGCTGCCTTGGCAGCTTCATAGCTGAAATTTTCAAATGGCATTTCTAGATACTCTGAGTGACTTAAACCATCTTTGGTAGTTGAAGATACTCTAGTATCTTCAGAGTCTTGCTGCAAAAAAAAACCCAGAGTCTTGCTGCAAACAACTAGGTAGTTCAAACTGCCTTCGAATCATGACTCAGATGAAGTATTTTTATATATATATACATACTTAAAAGCTGTTGTATTTTAAATACTTGGCAGCTAAGTAATGCATTTAAAATAATTTTATTAAGTAAACTTTCTTATCTGTACGGTGTGAAATGTGGCTGGGGTCATTTCCAAAGTGTGACTGTTGTTTTCATGATATTCATAAAGCTACTTAGCCAGGAAGGCTGCTTGGGTATTTCACAGTATATGAATATAAATATTTTCAAAATTACATAGAAAATGGGCCATAGGTTATTTCTGCAGTTGCTGTTGATTAATTAGTGACAGTTGGACACAGAAGCAAAACTTGTAGTCTTTTAACCACTGCTGCAGGTTTGGTGCTTATTTAGGTGAAACATAAATGACATGTCCTGAGTTACGTAACTTCTTCTCTGTTCTCAGTGATTGAGCCAACATTGATCATCTGCCCCATTGTTCTGTAGGGATGATGCACGTTTTATTGGTGCCATATCTTAACGGGTTGGCATTTATAGTTAATGTCGTAACATTTAATGGCGTCAGGAGTTAAAATCCCATTAGGCTGCATATACCAAGCACAGCTGTTCGATTAGTGATTTTAAAAAGTCATTCGAGGGTGTTAGCATTCGGAGTGATTCGCAGGGAGCACTGCATGTGCCTCTGTGACTTTAGCACTAGGATTACGTTAGTAAGTTCTCACTTCTCTTTTTACAAACAGGAAAACCAGTTAGGACTGCAGGATGGTAGTAACACTGAAACGCTCGGTCTAGATGCTGATGAGAAACTTCAATAAAATAGTGAGTAGGCTAGGAGATGGCTCATATCTCCTTTTTATAAATCAGGATGGTGCTTTGGCAAAATTAGGGCAAGGGGGGAGGTAGAAATAGATTGAAACGAAAATTTTGTATGATACAACGAAAGAGACCAAAAATTCAGATAACCTTTTGTGTCTATCTTGTCTTTTAAGACTTCCCTCTGTGTGGTTTGGGAAAATATTTTACTCTTTCTCATTTTCAGGAGTTGTTTTTTTCTAATATTTTTTCTAATATTTCTAAATTTGGGGAGATTTTTAATGCTTTCACCTGTGCAGTGAAATGTAAAAAACATATTCTGGGACTAATGTTGAAAACCAATTTGTGCTATTAGATGCATGTTTTGGGACGCTAGCTTGACACTAATCCTAAAAAAAATTTAAAGTGTTTCAAGTAAATTGCATTGATTTTTATTAGAAGATGTTAAATTGAAGATTTAATTATCTGTTGCTGAGTAATTTTTTTCCCCTGTGCAGTTTGTCCAGAAGAGTGCTCAGAGTAAAGCGAGGCAGAGAGGTGACTCAGCTTTAATTTGTAGTAGCGATTAAATTTCTGTTAGACTTAAAATTGTCTCCGAGATTTCTGACAAGCTTTTCTAACTGCTTGGCATTTATAGGGCTTCCACCACTGTTAGTAGTAGTGACTAGTGGCTAATTGCTCGGATTTTTGACGATTAGGTTGTGCAATTCTTCTTAAAGCAGGTATTAGAGAAACAAAAGAAACGCTGATGGCATGTTTACAGTAGCGCTGTTGCTTGATGATGAGGATGAAGGTGCGCTGGTGTTACAGCAGTAGCTGTGACAAAACATCACTAGCAGTCTTAAGCTGGGCCTCAGTAGGCTGCGTTAAAATTAGCAGGTAACATAAAGTGCTGGAGATAAATTGCCGCAACTTGCAGAAAGCCGTTTTTGACCTTGGCTGGTCCTCACTGGAGTCTAGGGGTGTTTGAGAAGGTTTTCAGTTCACATGTGCTTGAGATACTAGGGAATGAAAAATCTTAAAAGAGTCTTCATCTCCTCTTCACTCTGGTGTTGTTACAGGTTCCTAGAAATCAGGAAAAAAACCCAAACAAAAACGAGCACAGCTATAAAAAGGAAACTATAGAATGAGTGTGAAAAGGTAACGATAATAGCTCTCTGATGCTCTATAACTGGTGAAGAAAAAATACTGCTTGAATTTAAGTTTTTCGTAATAAATATAGGATTTCTTACAAGCATCTTTTTTCCTGAGAAAACCTCAAGTATGAGGTCATTCTCCCCCTCTACTCTGCCCTGGTGAGGCCACGCCTGGTATATTGTGTCCAGTTCAGGGCCCCTCAGTTCAAGAAGAACATAGAATTCCTTGAAAGAGTCCAGTGCAGGACCACCAAGATGATAAGGGAGTGGAACACCTTCCTTATGAAGACAGGCTGAGGGAGCTGGACCTCTTTACCTTGGAGGAGACTGAGGGGTGACCTTATTAATGTTTATGAATATGTAAAGGGTGAGAGTCAGGAGGATGGAGCCAGGCTCTTCTCAGTGATAGCCAGCGACAAGGGGCAATGGGTGCAAACTGAAGCACAGGAAGGTCCATGTGAATATAAGGAGAAACTTTTTCACTGTGAGGGTGACGGAGCCCTGGAACAGGCTGCCCAGAGAGGTTGTGGAGTCTGCTTCTCTGGAGACATTCAAAACCTGCCTGGATGTGTTCCTGTGTGATGTGGTCTGGGTGATCCTTCTCTGGCAGGACCTCTTTCGAGGTCCCTTCCAACTCCTAACGGTCTGTGATTCTGTGATCAGTGTTCAGGAAAGATGAGGCTTTTGCCCTTGAAACTTTCGGACCCTTCAAAGTGTGGCTGACTTTATCTAGGAACTCCAGATTAGGTTTACTCATTAATCAAATTTCATTGAAGGTTCTCATTGAAGATATTTTTAGAAAGAGGAGTATAAAACTCTAGTAACAGGTGTTGCACCTCTGGAAAAAGTAGTACTTTAAAGTCCTTCTGTATATTTCATTTTCTGAAAACTATTGAGTGTCTAACTGTGAATAGCTTTTTAAACTTAAATAAAACAATTTGTGAAAAATTGGATATTCACAGGTGCCTGTCTGGCTTTTTAAGGAAAAACATTTTTAAATAAGAAAATATGGAGTTCAACAACTTGCAGGTTGTCCACCCCTCACCCTGCTTTTTTTCTTTAAAATGTAAGTCCTGTATTGACTTCCCACCCCTGACGTTTAAGGGTCTGTTTCTTGTTCCTGCTTCCAGTTGACAGAATCTTGAAGCCTTCTCCACCCCTTGCCAAGAGCAGCAGGTGTGGTGGTGCTTCCTTCTATTCCTGCTCCTGGAGTCAATGGCTCCCTCTGCAGTCCTTTGAAAAGAAACTGAAGTGACTCAGATCCTCTGCCATTCCACTTCTTTCCTTGAGAGCAACAGGATAGGTACCAAGGGCTTTGTCTTACCTCCACCTTCCAGTCTTCTACATGTTCACAACTTGCGTTTCGTACATACAGTGTAAGTCAAGAGAGACTAGAGATGTAGTATATGCCTTTTCAGAATGCTTGCAGTTAACCAGACCTGTGGGACGTGATAGGGTGATGATACAGAGTGAAGAGAAGCTGAGAGACTCATGGAGAAGAATTATGCATATAAATTTTGTAAGAACTGCAATTGGAGGTGAAAAAATGATATTTTCAGCTAACTGGCGGTAATGTGCTGTTTCTCCTTTCAGTTCACCCTCACGTAGTCACTTAATGAAAAGCTTAAGATACCATGTTCTCCTCCTTTCTGCAGTGGGATGTTACTGTATTGGGACAATAAGACCTAAATATTTTAAGTTTTAAGTATTTTTTTAGATCTCAAAGATAACTGTAATGAATAGATTAGTTGGGTCAAGGAAGTAAAGTGATTTTTAATTTAAAATGCCAGGGAAAGCTGGAAATGGATATTACTTTATAAGCTGCTGCTGGAACTTTTAGAAGCCTAAATAAACCATGTAGCATTTTCTAGAAAAAAAAAAATTAAACCTGCAAATTTCAAAGTAAAACATGGGATCACTGACCATTCAATTATTTAAAATATACAGGCAAGTGAAGTAAAATTTGAGACAAGGCTCTGCAAAAAGAGGAATGCAAAAGTTCCTATAGTAGATCAGACCCGTGGAATGATCTTATACATTAGTTTCCCTTTCAACTTGTAAAAATGATCTCATTGTCAGAAGTGGAATAGTTTGTATTGCTATTGTTTGTAATCCCTTACGAGACACACGAATCTTCACACATATAAAACCTAAAATCTGCAATGACTTGGGAAATTCAGTGTTGCAGTTTGTACAACTTAATTTTTCATCTGTTTAGTAGCGTCTTTTCCAAATAATTGTATATCCCTTTACATTGTTTTGGTGGGAGTTCTTCTGTGAGTGAGTTAGGTTTTATTTGTATTGTGGTAGCAAAGGGGTGATACTTGTTACAACATTGTCAAACTGCTTTTTTTGTATATTTCAATCAAGTGTCACCTTGCATTAAGGGAACTCTGCAACCCAAATGTTGGATTTATTTTAATTTTTTTTTAATCTAAAAATGTTCCCTCTGCCTCAGCCCTTTCTTTATTCTGAGCTCTCACATTTTTGGAATGTTGTGGTGGGGGTTTGAGCCTTCACTGGCTGTACTTATGGTACAGTATTTCAAAAGAGGCCATACTACGGTTCTGCTACAGTCATTTCAGTATTTCTTTCTGTATTACTGTTTGATGTACTTTAGTTTTTCTCGGTAGTTGTTTTATTTTGGGGTTTTTTGGATGATCTAACTTTCTAAGATATTTTTATTTATCTTTCCACATGGAAGTGCAGATTATTGCTGATTGGCAATTTGATAGAGTTTTATTTCTCCTGTATAATACCTCTCAACATTAAACTGAATCTCTTCCTGTGTTCATAGGATTGGTGAGAAATTCAGGTCATGAGGTTTCTAGTCTGACCTCTTGCTCAAAGCAGGGTCAGCTGTGAGGTCAGACCAGGTTATGAGGGATTTTATCCAGTCTGGCCAGCAAAGATGCTACATAACTCTGGGTTTATCTGTTCCAGTGCTTGACTGTGAAAATGAGTCATCTTATATCCAGGCTGCATGTCTCTTGTTACTTGCCTGTTTTCATTGTTTCTTAGCCTGTCACAGTGCACCACTGTGGTGAGCTTGACTCCTTGCTGACCTCCTTGTAGATACTGACAGGCTGCTGTTAGGTCTTCCCAAAAGCTGTCTTTTCTCCAGGCTGAACAAGCCCAGGTCCCTCAGTCTCTCCTCACGGGGAAGTGCCCTGACTCCCTGACCATCCTGTTGGCCAACTAGATCCATAAAGTGGATACGTTTCTTGTACTGGGGGGCCTAAAACAAGGTGCGTTCGACTATATCTGGAATAATAAGCACTGAGCAGATGCAGTAACCAGTTCCCTCATCTACTGGCAAGGCTGCTCTTAATAAAGCCTGGGATACTGTTGACCTTTTCTGCCCGGGCACACTGCTGGCTCATGATCAGCTTGCTATCTGCCAAGACCTTTTCCACAGAAATGCTCCCCAGCCAATCTTCAGTCTGTATCTTTGCCAAGGCCTTTCAGGTGCAGGGGTTTGCATTTGTCCTGTCTGAATTCATGCAGTTCCTGTAGGGTCCGTTCCTCCAACCTGCTTTAAGTCCATCTGAATGGCAGCCCTGCCTTTGGATGTGTTGACTGAACCTCTTCACTCCCAGTTAAATATTATCTTAAAAATCTGACCAGAGTACATGCTCCTGGCCCTTCAAATCATTATTTAATGGACTTGTTCTAGGGTAGACCCCTCCAGCCCCCCACTTGATACCAGCCTCCAGGTAGCATAAACAGAGCAACCATTATCCTTTGAGCCTGACCATCCAGCCCTTTCCTACCAGTCCTATTGTTCATCCATTCTAAATTTTTTTTTTTCTGGATCAATAATATTCAGTTTCTTGAAGTTCCCATGTCCTTTTAGTGTCGTTGTGCATGTTACTGTTAGCTGTTTTTTGTCAGTGAAAACATACCAATTTTTATGTTGCGTGTTGAACAGTTTCCGTGTTCATAAGTACTTTCTCAGTCTGTGGCTAATTTTCTCAGAGAATTTACCATGAGAAACTTTGTCATTGCCTTTCTCTCAGACACAAGAAATTTTAGTAATTTCAGTAAGCTTACTGTCTGAAGTAGAGCAAGCTTAATAAAGTTCCTTAAAGTAGGTGGGATCTTCAAGTTGCTTTAAAAAACATTGTGCCTGGATGTCTCATCATGTTGTCTCTAGCTCTTGCAATTTATTATTTTTAATTATTCGCCCACTTCTGTTTGAAATGGTAATCTTCATAGATATGCATGCTAGATGATAATGTGTCTGGAACAGCTATGTCACTACGATTCTCTGTCTAAAATTCATATTAAAGAAACAGTTTTATGGTCAGTACTTCAGCCATTGCCTTGTCCTGGTAGTGGTCTCCTAGATGTTCCAGTTCTCATTAAAAATTCTTGTTTATGGTCTGATAAAATAATTTCTTATTCCTTTTCTAAGTTTTTGTTGGTTTTAAAATCATTCCCATTTTATGCCTCAGTTTTTATCTCCTTTTCATACAGCTTCATTAAATTTAATTTCTATTTTTGTGGGAACCATGTTAGTTTAGCAGTATATATGCTGTATGTAGTGCTTCTTTAGGCAAAAATGTTGTATTTCATTTTTCTTTCCAGTACTGTTCCCTTGCTTATCATTCATATGAATTGTGCTTGTCTCCTACCAGCAACACACTAAAATGCCTCCTGGCTGCAAGTTGTGCAAGAGTAACTCTTAAACATTGACCCTCACGCGCTGAGCCATGCTGCTCTGCTGCGTAGACAGAAATCTGTAGCTTTCTACCAGCCGTCCCACTTGTGTTTTTAGTCCCACTTGTGTTTTTAACATCTGCAACACCAGAATTAGTAGAATGAATACCTTTCTCTTCAGCCAGATGGTTCTGAGTTCAGATATTAGAGCTCTGGAGCATCACATACGCTCTGAAGTACAGATAGATTTGCGTATGTCTGGTATGGTGGGAAATCATGGATAAAAGTCCAAGCTATTTTCAAAACTAATGCAAAATCTTCTTGCTTTCAAACTGTTTTTAAGTGAAAATACCGCTTTGACTGTGGGTTGCATGGGTACATGTTTACAAATCTGAAATTACCTTACGCATATTTGATTTGCTATCTGTCTTCTGGATGTCATTACTTGCTTATAGTTCATCAGTTTTTCAGTTCATTTGTGGTTTTGCTTAGGGCTGTGTCTGTGCAGGCAATTAATGTAATTTCTGTTATCCTCGTTAGATGTCAATATGCAGATAATGTTTTTTGTCAGTATTTTTGACCTGTCAATGGGATCAAGGTACAAATGAGTAAACTTGATTTTTTGGGGGGGGAGGGTAGGGACACAGTGAAAGTAGCCACTGGATTTTTTTGGGGTTGGTTTTAGGTTTTTTGGTTGTTCGGGATTTTTTTGCTCCTTCAGAGACTGACTAAACTGTGTTATCTCTACTGACTGAATAATGCTTCTCTCCTCTTTTCAGTTTAATGTAGCAGATCCTGGATATTTTTGGGATTATGATTTAGTTGCTTTCTGGTGTGGCTTATTGAGTGTTGCAGTGTGGCCTGTTTGCTGGCTTCACATGAAGCAGAGCATCGCTAACTGCGTATCTGGATGTTTATATAAAATACTACGTGTGTGTGTGTGTGTGTGTTGAAATTTTGTATAGAGAGAATAATATTCTGCTACCTGTGCAAGGAATTCTGGCTGAATGAAGTAATTAAATGAAGAGTGCGTAATTAATTAATGATCAAATATAATGCAGTTCTTTCTGGCCAAAGCAATTACTGAAAAAGTATGCTAAAACTGTATTTTAAAAGCGAACAATTAAACAGAAAACTTCCTTAGTGCCCTTGGAATCTTTTAACATGTGAGCCAAAGGAAATGCCTACCTTATGTTGTCATTGGAACAGCATCTATTTGAGGTTCCCTTAGGCCTCTTTTTTACCCTGCTAACTAAGCTCTGCGTGTGCTGCGACAGTCTCTTTTTCATATAAAAGTTCTTTTTCACAAGAAGTACTCTGCTTTCACAGCACTTTCTGTCTGGGGTTAATCAGTTTCTTTGGAAATTCTGGCTTTTCTCTGGAGATGTTGTTAGACGTAACTTTTTTTTAATTCCTGCTTTATTATGTAAGGAAGAAGTTGCAGAAACTTTATTTATTCAAAATGACAAAGGAAGTCAGTAACAGAGCAAAACTTAGAACCTGAATATCCTGACTGATATTTTTCTGCTTTAGCTATTAAATCATTCTTTTTCTCTGGTGAGATTTTTATGAAAATTGTGCTATAAAATGATACCATAGCAATGGGGTTGGAGATGTACATATGTTGCTAAGAAACTACATAATCTGTTCTGGACCAGCCACTGTGATAAAGTGGCTCTCTTAAGTCGTTATGTATGGAATAGGGCCACTCTAGGTGATGTGCGTTTTGCTCCACCGATTTCTGACCTGCAATGCTTGCCTTTGCAGATGGAACATGAGGATTTTGTAATGGAGGGGCATGGCAAGACTCCACCTCCTGGTGAAGAAAACAAACAGTGAGTCACACGTTTATTTAAAAAGGGCCTTACCACAGTAAATGGTGTGAAGCACTCTTCTTTTAAATGTCCTGGGAGCATTGGTTGTTCATTTAGTGCTCGCCCTTTTGGTTCCTTAAATATCCATATATAATAGTGGATGGTGGCTGGAAAAAAAAAAAAAAAGCAGGATGTTGACTTGCCTTAAATTGAAAAGCATAGAAAGATGCATTGCAATTCCAGAAGGTAAATCAGAGGTGGTTGTAAAAGGGAAAGTCATTCTGGAAGCTTGCACTGAGGTAGTGAGTTTGTACGTGAAGCTTTTATACAGTTCTTCATTGAAACAATGTGAAATATGATAGAACCAGGGTCTTCCTTTTGGTGTGCATATGGTAGATTAGTCCTCTTTGAAATCTGAGCCTTACCTCTTTAGAAAGCATTTTCATAAAGGAACAGAAATGGTAAACAAAATGGTCTTTCAAGGATGAACAATTTAAGATGTGTGTATGCACTGCTTTAGGGAAAGAAGCTTGATCAGAGAAGAAAATGACAGATTTCTATTAGCAAAAGGCACATTAAAATGGCATTTTCATATGACTTCAAATTGAAATCCAGTAATGTTTGGGTTTTTTTCCTGGGTTTTTGTTCAGATGGGAAAAACAGAGCCTTGTGCTAGAAGCATTGCAGTAATGTTTATCTTCTGTAGTCTTTTCTTTAGTTAATGCAATGGTAATTCAGTTTTGGTACCACAATTAATTTTTTTTCCTGCTCTGCCTTTTGGAGCAAGCAAGAAAAGACAGTCTTTGAGAAATACACAGCAAAGAACTTTTTTTTTTTTTTTTTTTTGCATTCTGTGCCTAATTGTATGTCTCCTCATCAGAAGGAGGAAGTACTCATTGATCAGCAGTACACTTGTTGCAAGAGGGCTGGGGTTTTACTTGGGGTGAAGGTCTTCCTTGCCTTGTAGATAACCTAACTAGCTTATAAACTTCTCACTGCCTCTGTAACAGTGGAAAGCAATTTCTGAGGTAGCCAAGATGAGTTCAGGGAGGTTTTAGTGCTGAACATGCACATTCTTTCCATCGTGGAAGTGAGCCAAACTTATCAAAGTAATTGCTGCTATTTCTTTCTATTCAGACTGCCCAACTTACTGTGGTACCAAGAGATGGAAAGCCTGTTGAAGTAGAAACATTCAGAAAGTTCCAGAAGAAAAAGTAGTGCAGAAACAAAAAGTAGGGAGCTAGATTTCTGCTTTGACTTGTTTCGTTAGATATTCAGTAGTATAATGAAAAGCATTATTGTAGTGAGTAGTATGAAGGATGTGTATGGAATTTATCATAGCCTTGTGTTTGCTGTCTTATTTTAGGTACAAGTGGAAGCTAGCATTGCTTTACAGTTGATCTGATGTCTAACTAGAGCTTTTCAAGTGCCTTACAACATTATTTCTCTCTTCTCCAAAACTTATTAGAAAGAGACTTTGATAGTGATAGGTAGGATTTTTATTTTTTTAATGAATAAATTTGTCTTCAGGTGGCATCTGGTATCTTATACTAATCCTGCTCTAAAGGGTATAATTCCTAATAATATTTTGATAAAATCGTGAAGGTGTAATTTTAGTAATAGGAAATAAATAGGAAATAAATAGTAAATAGGAAATGAAGATACTTTGGTTTGTGCAACTGTAGCATAATGCCAACAAAACACTACTGTGGGTTTTGTTCTTAAATTCAGATCAATCACTGGAATCTTTTTCTACCCACAATCTCAAATTTTCAACTGCCTAACAAAATTGTCTGCTTTGGTAGAGCTTACCCTTTGCTGTAAGTGACATTAATCTGGCATCTGAGATAAATGATAATCACAGAAAGGACCAGTAATTTGTATTAAGTGACTCCAAAAAGCTGCATTGATTTAAAGTTTCTTGCTGTAGAACTCAAAGGAAAAGAAAAAAACAGTGTGAAATTGCTTCTTTGTATTAATACCTGCATTAGCAATTAGTTGAACATCCTGGAGTGGGTCTAGTGAAGGGTCAGAGAGGAACTGGAGCATCTGACATAGAAGAAACAGAGAGAGCTGGGACTGTTGAGCCTTGAGAAGACTCAGGGTAGGATCTTACCTATGTATAGATGCCTGATTAGAGGAAAACTGAGTCAAAAATCTTCACAGTGGTGCCTGGTGAAAAGGCAATGGGCAGAAACTGAAATACAGGAAACTCAACTCAAACGTAATTTTTTTTTTTTTTTTTTTTTTTTTGTAATGGGG
>VZTU01007120.1:38233-49134 GCA_013400835.1 Zapornia atra
TATTTAACTTAGCATATTATGGTTCCTTTAATGAGAACAAAGGAAAATGGGTTGGTGCCAGCTCCGACCAAGATGCCAGAAATTCCTTTGCTCAGAGGTTTCTGGGCCAGTGACTGAACTCCTCATACTAAAACTAAAGGCAAGTCAGAACAATTTGCAGAGAGGTATTGGTCTGTCACACTGTAAATTGAAAAAACCCAACCAAATATCTAAGTGCAGTACAGGTTTATTTTAGGTTGAGGGAAGAAAAGAAGAAGAAGAAAAAAAGAGAAGATTGAACCTGAGTAAGACTCTTTCAATTCAAAAATCTTCCTTGTCTTTTGTGAGACTTCCTGTAAGTTTGTAAAAAAACTAAAGACTAAACTAAAATGAGTATACTGAGTGAGTGAGTCTAAAAGCTGCATATAGAGAAGGGGTCTTGTTGTAGTAAAGTGTTTTATAGACATGAAAAGTAAGTTTTTCCTTAAATATTCCTACCTGGGCAGATGTTTTAAAATGATTAAAGCTCCAAGGCTTAAACTGAGGGAAGGAAGGATTTAACCAGCAAGGTTATTGTTCCTTTTGAAATGCGTAGTAACAGCTATTGTTGATGGAAAGTCAGTTGAATCAATCATCTAACTGGCATGGTAATTCACATGTTGTAAACAACAATTAGAAAGCAACCACTTGCTGTATATATGGATGGAGTGATATCCTGTACCATTTCCCTTAACTTTGGCCTTGCCTGTGGCAGGGGGGTTGGAGCTCTATGATCCTTGGGGTCCCTTCCAACCCATGCCATTCTATGATTCTATGATCATCTATTTATTTGAAAAGTATTATCTTTTCACTGACATGGATAGAATTGCATAGAATGGATAATTTTTTCTTATTTGTTTGCTATTTTGGCAGGTTTTGTGATGTTAGAAATTGAAGAGGAAGACCGGTTAGGATTGGATTATAATCTCCAAAAGCAAGAAGCTTCTGAGGTGATAGTCAGGAGCAGGTTAACCAAATTCTCACAGTCCTAATTTGCACAAGTTCCCCTGCATGTTATGTTACTGGAAAGTACTTGTTTACTTTTCAAGGATATGGGTCTAAAAACTCATTGAGCATTGATAGAATGGGAGGCGATGTTTGGGGTAAATTCTTTCCGTTCCTTGAGTAGTTAAGTCTCATGGAATTAAAAATGTTAAAAGGCAGTTATAAAGCTTCATCGTTCTCCAGTTTGGAAAGGGCATTTGAGGAGATTGAAGAAGTGGAGCCATAGTGATGGGTTATTTATAGGCCGAACAGCTAGGGAAAGTATTGTGGCAGATTGAAGAAAAATTAGGTGAAAAAGTGGGTGTTAGCAAAGTTTGGTCAGTGAAGTTTTCCTTCTGGCTTGTTATCTTTCTGTGAACACTTCATTAATGTATAGGGTCAGAAATTTGGCTTAGCCTTGAAATCATGTATAGTTCTTAAACTTCATATGCTGTGAAGTTTTCAGTCCTTTTATTCTTTCTTTTGTCCCTGTCAAGATATGAATGAGATCTTAGTGTGGCTCCAAAGAACTATTGCAATCTTAAGTTTTTAGTTATACGGGCAGTATGCTCCATTCCTAAAATGTGTTGATAGGTGCCTTTGTGTAAGGGATGCAAAAGGTGTTGTAACCTTTTCAGAAACTGAACAAGCTTTTTTGTTGGATGCTTTTTGTCATGGTATTTTTCTCTGAAGAAAGAATTTACATTATACTTTTGGTTACTATAGTTAAAAGCCCCTGACAGCTCTGTGTTCATAATTCTGCAGCACAAAATGTCCTACTGTTTGCTAATGGGGGAACCCCAAAGCAAACCCTTAGTTTTCCTTAGGAGTGAGTATTTTATCCTTGAAGAATGTGTGAGCATTCTAAAGTTTTGCACTCCTGCAGAAGGAGAGGCTGTCTCTCTTGCACAATGGCTTATGTGCAATTGCTGTGAAGACTTAAAAAAAAAAAAAATTAGTATGTTGATACAGCCAGCGTTAGCTATCATATTCACTTTTCAGACATGTTGGACATGCAACATCTTTCTCTCTTCAGAGAAAATAATTTAAACCTGATTTGAACTATCCCTTATCCGGGACTGAGATGCCTGTGTCAAGTTCCTAGTTGTTTCCAAGTCTAGGAAACAAGATGCTTTGAACTCCTGTTTTTAACCTTGAAGTTTTAATTGTTCTTTTGAAATAAATCATATGTCAGTTGTTAGAGCACACAAGGAATAGTTAAGACTCTTAATTCTGTTCCTTAATTTAAGGGATTCTCTGTTTGCTTTTTCTTTTTTTTATTAGAAATTGTGCAACTGTGTAACCTAGTCCTCACATACATGTCCTTACCTTAAGAGTTATGCTTTTAACTTCATCCCCATGCTTACTAGGATTGTAATGCTGGTCGTTTGGTCCACTGGTGAACTTACTGTGGGGAGCTGGGGGTGATTTGGCCTCCAGTTATCTTTTATGTGTTACTACTCCCCTCCTTCTGGGGTTGGGGAGGATCTAGGGAAATCTAAGCATTGATCTGCAGTAGGATAGAGGGCATGTGGGCTTCAGTGCACTTTGGCAAAGAAAAAAAATCTGCCTTTTTTCCTTTCATACTTCAGGGAGCCAATACTTCACCAGCCAGAGAAAGGACAGTTGATGAGAAGGCATTTGTACTATGAGAAACTTGTTAATATTTGAGGTTTCTGCTGAGGCGTTGTGTCTGGAGGAGCTGAATTGACTTTTTCATCACTTTCACAGTATCAGCTATGAAGAACTTCCTAAAAATAAGTCTTAAATTTATTGCCACATGTCTGTTGGCAGTGTAGAATAGAAAGCCCGGTGGGTGGAGTCCAGTGGTGTAGGATGGTAAGGGAGCAGCCTTCAAAAGTATCTTATGATACAACATTGAACTGTAGGACTTTGAGCCCAAATAAAATGCTAGCTTGGGAGACAGAGTTTTGCATAAAGACTGGATTAAATAAAATTCTTTTAAAATTGACTAAAGATCTACAGATCAGGCAGACCGTGTCTCCTTTTGGAGATGACCGCTGGTGGGGTCCAGTTGGTGTCTCAGTTCACATAGTGGACACTGGTGCATACTTGTTTACGTAATGTTGAAACCAAATGTATTGATTCTTATAAGAAAGTAATCAGAAAAGATGAGTTGTTGTTAGACCAGAATGCAGCTTAATGTGAATTAAAAAAAACCCCTCCTCTTCTGTCTCAGTTGAGATACGATCACAGAGAATCCCTGACTGTAAGCATCTCTCTTAATGTGCGTGTGTGTGCGTGTATATGTCTGCTAATACTGGATACTGTCCTCATAGGAGCACTGTGAAGCTTCATTAAAGTCTTTAAAGTGCTTTATGATCCTCAGATGGAAGGTGCTTAGAAATGAAGTGTTTGTAATCAGATAAGTTAGTAGCACATAACAAAGATATAACTTATTAACACTAGCTATTAACAGCACTGTTAGCATCAGAAAGCTTAATGGCTAGATTTTAAAGTGCAGTTGTCCTCTGAAGAGGGAGGTGGAGATTTTGTATATGCTGTGTATTTTTATGCTCTGCACTATTGTTTTTCTGAACTACTGTGCTGCTGCTTCTTCCACAATTTTGATTGGGTAAATTCTGTGTTAAAACAAAACAACAAAAAAGACCTCACAAAAAAACCAATAAGCAATCCCCAAACCAAAACAAAACCCCAAAACTTTATGAGCCATCTTAACCAATATGCCAACAGGAATAGATAAAGAATGAGGTGTGTTTCAGTTGTTAATTTAGTTGAAAAAAAATCAGTTAAAGCATTTATTTATATATTAAAATACAAATGTTGATGTTTCTTCCAAATAAGATTTTAAAGTAGGCAAAATATCAGTAATTTTCTCCTTGTTATTATATCTCTCCATGGTTATTTATGGAAGACAAACTAGTCAAGGTAAAACCTAGGCCCATAACTCATACATTTTGAACTGAATGCTAAAGAACCCAAGGTATTTATCCATGCTACAGATTTTTAAGAACTGCCCATAATTGCATCTCTAAATATTTTTGGTTCAGTGATTGTTTGTCCCAAAAAGAAAATTTTCTGATTAAAAAAACTTAGCCATAGAACACTGACAAGGTGAAATTTCATAGCAGTGATTTACACTTGATACACAGCAACCCAAAGTGAGTACTAGTTGCTGAAAGTCATAATAGTATTATCAGCTCCTTGAAGTAAAAGCTTCCAGGGCTTCAGAATGGAGAGCTGGCAAGCCCTACTGAAGTTAAGAGGATTTATAAGACTGAGTAAAACAACTTGGCTTTTGAAAGGGAGTAAAATTATCTGTAGCTTAATGTGTACTGTCATGCTCAGTGTGAAGGTGTATAGAACATGCAGCTGAAATACTAAATGAAATTTTTTAGAAGGGGGATAACTGTTTCATAAATAAGCATTTTTTAATACATGCTTTTACGAAACTTTGTGTAAATGGGATGCTGAGCAGTTGGTCTGGGTTTTGTCTTTAGATATTGAGGGAAACTGTGGTGTTTTCTTAGGGCTCTTGCCACAAATACGAACATGTTCACTGAGACTTCACCGGGTTTCTTCAATTGCTGTGTTTGGATTAGCCCTGCCACAAAGCACCACGAGCTGTTCCATCCGGCAGGCCAGTTCCAGGCTCTGGTTTAGGCAGAGCAACCTGAATAGCTAGCATCTGACTGCTTTTATTGCAGGAGCTCTTTCCAGAGTTTTGTGAGCCTGCAGAGATAGATGTCGGGTGGTTACAGTGCCCGCTACCGCCCCGGTTGAAGAAATGCCATCATTGGTAGAAATCCCCATTCAAGAGTTTCTGTACCTTACTGTGAGGGTTGTAGGAGCAAAGTGTGTCAAAACTTGAGCTGTATTATCTCATTTGTAGCATGTGCAGCCTCTGCCCCTACAAATCCATTCCCATGGAGTGTCCCACCATGGCTTTTCAACTTGATTTCACTCGGTGGTGTTTTTTCACTGCTATTGTGGTCTTTTTTACTTTTTGCACATAGAAGCTCAAAACAGTACAGAGTTAAAACCTGGTGTATTTTAAGGGTTCAGTCCTGAGGGTGCTCCCGTGAGCTGCCCGAGCTGCTGGCGGTTACTTCACCAGGCATGGTTTTGTTACCTGTGCTGGGGCTGGCTCCTCACAGCAGAATCATACTCACATGACCATATACTGTTTCTAAACTACCTTCTTCACTGGCTCTGCGCGTTCAAGGTAATGTCTGGAAACATCCTGCAGATTTTTTTATGTTGCAACGCACTGGGATTCTATTTTCTCTGTCAACTGTTGGAGCGTTTCTCAGTGGAAATGGTGGGAGAAGGCTACCGAGTGTCTGCTGAACGATTGAGCCTTGGACTTAAAACAGCGAAGGCCGTAGGAGAGACGAGTTTGCTCTGCTGTCCTGCCAGGCGTTCATGCCTCTGAACCTGCATCTCAGGTTCATGTGCATGTCATGTAGACAGTCCAATTGCAGTCTGGATTCATCACGGACTGAAGATGAACCTCCTCTTGTCGTTGAATCAGGGTGGGGTACCTCATGTGTAGGTTCCTCTCAAGGTAAGTGCTAGGGCCAGGGGTCCCCCGGCGCACTGCAGCGGAGTGCGCAGCTGTTGGGACGTACACATTTCATCATTCATCGTTCATTCATTCTGCAGCCGTACTGTAGAATTAGCATAATTAGCATAATTAGCTGCGTTACTTTTAGCTAGCTTTAAAGAGAAAAGCTCCGGCCGAGTTGCGCCCCACGTTCTCGCGGCTCGCCTGCTTTACCCTCTCAGCTTTTTGCCCCGCCCGGCAAACGGAGCAGAATCGAGCGGGTGTGGAGCGCGTTGGGGCGGCGTTGCTCGGCGCCGAGAAGCTGTCCCCGGTGCGGACAGGGCGCTGTCCCTTTAAGGCGGGAAGTGGGCCGGGCCCGCCTCGTGATTGACAGCCGCTTGGAGTCACATGACCTGCCTCTATTTGAAGGTCACAAAAAGCTTCTTCCTTTAGAGAGAGCAAGAGGGAGAGAGAGGGAGGGAGAGAGGAGAGTGAGTGAGGGAGTTCAAGCCAAAATGGCCGACAGAGTCTCTGCTGGTTTCTGAACGTTTGAAATAACCATAAGAATAAGAATAATAAAAAAAACCCAACAGAAACAAAGCAAACACAAAAATCATTTTTGGATCTTTTTTCATTTCCATTTCTACCTTGTATGCCTCAACTCGCTGGATTTAAGCACTGCTGCACTTTATGAGGTTAGTGATACGTTTATATTTTATTATTGTTTTTGCCTGTCGGATTTTTAGGAGCCTGAGCTGACCGCTTTCGGCCGTGGTTTTGCAGAGGTGTGTTTTCCTAGCACAGACGCTTGCTTCAGGTGTTGCCTGCTTTTACGCGTGAAGCACTTTTAGTGGATTTTTAGGGCTTTTTAGGAGGAGGTCTCTGTAGAAGTGTATTGTGGATTGTGAGGAGATTCGTAATTTAAAACGGGCAAATCGCAGAAGATCGGTTTATTTTCCGAGCTGGCGAAGTACGAGATTAGTGCTGAAAATTGTTTTATTTAAAAGGGGTTTCAAAACAGTGATTTCTTTCCCCACAGCGGCCCAAAGCTCTTAAATCTGCTGCAAAAATTTGCATATATAAAACCGGGTTTGCATTCTTTCTGCTGCCGGGTCCGACGAGGGACAGATGGGGAAGTGTTCTCACCGGGCCACCCTTCCCGGGGAGAAAGAAAGAATGAAAGAAAGTGAAAAACAAAAAGCCAAACCCTAATAATTACGCAGCCAGGCGTTTGGGCAGGGAGGTGTGGGGGTTAGAGGATTCCTGCGCTGGCAGAGCCCCGCCGAGCAGAGCGCACACAGCCGCCGCCGGGCTCCTACGCGGGCTCGGGCCGCCGCTCCCCTCCCCCCGCGCCGCTTCCCCCCTCCCGGGGCCGCCAGCTCCGCGGTTTCGGACCGCCGTTGGGGACCAAATGGTCCTGGCCTCATAAATATGGCATCCGGAGCTAAAGCGAGCTAGGAGTGCTAGGTAGCGCCGGCTTTAAAGTGATCTTGCCCTGTCCAGAAGTCAGGGAACCCCTTCTCTGCTTCGCGGGTCTGGCGACCGATAAAATGTGGGGCAGATATTTAGGAACGCACGCTTGCGAATGTGAGGTGCGGGCTGCTGCTGATGTTTTGTTGACTTTTGATCCATATTCTTTATGAAACGGGCATTCACCTGCATGTTAGTAAATCTGTCTTAAAAGCTGTGTTTTCTTGCTTTTTCCTTATCTTCTCTGTTAGTAAAAAATTAAATCCAAGTTATTTTTGCATCTCCCTCCAGAACCAAGCAGAAAATTTAAGGGAAATAGCTGAAGCTGGCTTTCTGAGAACAGGCCCCTCCTCCCGCATTGTAAGAGTGTGATGTAATGCTCCTTTCTGTGAGGTTAAATGAAAAAATCCTCTGTGGTGGTATTTATTATTTTTCACCCCTTCCTGATTAGGCCTTGTACTATGGAATTTTGTGTAGCTGGAGATAATTAAGCAGCAGATAATTATGCAAATAATCACGTGAATGTACTTTCACATTGCAGAGTATTTGTGCATTGATTATGCTTAGCTGATCAAGTTTGTAAACCTGCAAGATGGGCCACGTATTATATTTCTGTGTGGCCTTACATCCATACAGTTAAATACAAATGGAGAAGACAGACTTGGTTGTGTTTGCTGAAAATGTACCTGTCTGACCTCATTATAGTCTTGTAGTAATATGTATCGGGGTGTTTTTTCCTCTCACCTAGCTAGCAAATATTTAAACTAATTCTGCAGTATATTCAGTTTCTCTTGGAAATTAAAGGTGGATTTTTATTTTAAATCAGAGCAAGTCAATTAAAAAAAAAAAAAAAGCTCAAATTTGATTGTGTGTTGTGCTGATAATTTTGTTCTTACAAAGTTTAGTAGTAAAGGATAACCCAGTGTAAGATGTAATACATTCTCCCTGTTTAGGGTTTAATGAATTCGTTAGATTCCACCCTTCTTGTATTGGTGTATATCTGTATGAAGAAATACTGTAAAAACGTTCTGTGTCTTTGCCTTGATGCAGCCTGATGGCTTTTGTTATTCAAAGCCTCCTTGGCCTTAGTGGAGATCCTGATGTAGCCAGAGTATGTTGAACATGCCTGTTGATTGACAGCCTTAATTACACATTAGAACTGTTTTCCAATACAGTGTAAAGTAGTAGTAATCTTAGATTTGGTACTTTCTGGACCTAAACATCAACTATGTAGTTTGTGATGATTGCTGTAGCATACGATGCCTGAACAGAGGAAGTAATAACAACCTAAATTTTGTCCTAAGTTGGCAATACTGTGAGATGTAACTTTCCCAGAATATGTGCCTGAGAAAAGTACTTGCCTTTCCCGTTTATTTTTCACCTTTGTGCATTACTGCCCGTGTCACACACTTCCCAGTGGTGTAAATGTTAGTATAGCTTGATAGTTAGGGAGGTGGAATAATATGGGGTATTTTGTAATAACTGCAGCTGCTCATAGCTATAGAAATTGTCATGGGTCAGACGGAAAGCAGCCTTTGAGAATAATTGAAGTGATTCCAGTATGGAGTCTGTCAGGCATTTAAGTACCTTTGTAAGACTGTGCGCTGTGAATGGGGAGGAGCGATTAAAATAATTTTTCATATAAATAAGTTTTTGACCCATCAAATCTTGATGCAGGGTGTGCGTTCAGGATTTTGGGGCCTGTGAAATCATAGGAGTTTAAAAGTGCGAGGCTGGGCAGTTCTCAAAGCTGTTTGCATTCAGTGTGTTCCTGCAGTACAAAGGGAACTTATTTAAAAGCATATTGAGAGAGTCGACTCGAGCTGCAGTTTCTAGATCGGTTTGAAGCTTGCAGAAGCATTGGGGCAGGGGCGCCTCTTTTGCTTCGTTCAGTTTACAGTGATGACAGTGCGTTTGGAAGCTTATTTCATTTTTCCATTTGCACTTGTATGTCAGTTGTTACTGGTATCTACAGGAATCGGTCCCTTTGCAACGCAGGCTATTTTAGCAGGTTGAAAACTACAGCAAAATCTGTAGTCGGCAGAGCCCCTGGAGTTTTTTGCACTACATCTAAGAGATTCTTGAGAAATAATTGACAGGAAAAGCCTTATTACCATTAAGCTTCGATATACAGGAGTCTGCAGTTTAATGGGGAAAAAATTCAGGAAAAACAAGTGTCTGAAAAAAAATCTATGCTTACTTTCAGCGGTTTTTTCTAGCGTCTCGCTCCCCTGCTGGGAAGGAAGAGAAAGAAACTTTGTAAGATGATACAGTCTGTGCTGACTAGTTTCAGTAAAACGTAACCTTTTGAGGCTTTTATCTCTCATTAATAGATGGCTGAGGAGAAAGCATCCAAGTCTATAAATGAAGGAAAAATCTATAGAATTAGCGTGTTGCAGGGGAGGATTTTTATCCATACCTTTCGTAGTACCCCTGCAAAACTTGTGGCTTGCACTTTGAAGCAGAATTCTTTACTTCTGGTCATTACAGGCCTACTTTCCCTTTGGTGACCAGGATGGAAGGTTTGGGTTTTTTAAATATGTGTGGATTCAATGCATATTTGGTATTGCCTTTAGCTGAAGTTATTTTGCAACTGAAAAGTTAGAGGGCTTTTTGCTTTAAAAGAAACTTACCTCCTCCTTAAGAGCCGTTATAGCTTGTTATGTATTGGTTTCCTATTTAAACAGCTCTAGATTTGACTCAGGAAAATAAGCATATAGTATGTTTAGGTCTTAAAAGCTATGCTTTGTGTCCTGTCGAGGGGATCAAGTCTGTGTATCTGGGTTCTCATTTTCTACACCTTCCTGAAAGTCTTGTAAAGATTGGTGTGTAATGTCAGGGTGAAAGTAAGATGTCTTTTCTCTTAGAAGAATCATGCTCGGGAAACAGGTTAGAATTTAAGTGACTAAACTTTAAATATTTAGCTGTAATTATTGGTGCAGAGTTAATTTGATAAACAAATGTAAGATGCTGTTTAGGTGAATACAAAAATTTACTGCTTCTCAAAGTAACACCGAGTGCAGTATTTATTTCAAGAAACAACAGCTTTAGTTGCTAATATCACACTGGCATTTAGTTGGTATGATTGCATGTCCCATGTTTCAAATACTGGTCAAATAAGAGTATCTGATGAAAGGTAACACATTTTGGCCATTTCAGCATTGAAGGCCAATGTGGAGGCATCATGAAGATAGAAATATTTTCAGTATAAAGAATTTTCATCTTGTTTTAGTGATGCTGCAGTAAATGTTTGGAAGGGCACAAGAAAAATGATGCCTTTCTGTATCTGTGGTGATTTCCCACTCTAGAGCTGCACATGTAGCACTTTCTACCCCTTAAATTCTTTTTCTCCTTTGTATATTGGCTTCCAACCCGAGGTAACAACACTTCCTTTTTCTTTTTTGTAGAGACAGAGCATATATTTTCGAGCAGCATGAATATATTGAATATATTCAAACCCTCATACTTTTTATAAGTAGTGCCATCAACACACTTTGAGTTCCTAAGACTTTATGGATGTTGTAATTTTAAAGATTGTTTTCCTGTCTCTGGACAATGTGCTGGTATTACAATTCAGGGTTGAAATGCTCGGTGCTACTAGAATCATGTTTATGATCGTTTCTGAAAAGCCATGTCTTAAGAACTGGTTGATGTTTGGATATTGTAGTATGGGCAAACCTTGTTGTTCTTTCAAAATATCATCGCTCTAGGACTACTTTCAATTAGCTCACTTGGTTACATGGGAAAACGTAAAACAAGATAGGAACCCTGGTGTTATTTCAGGTACCAAAGAGAAGATACATTAATAAAACAAGAGATGATCTTTAAAGGCAGACCAAATCAAACCAAGGGTTAAACAGCGTGGAAAAAATGTGTACTGATAAACCTGATGAGAAAATAC
>VZTU01007120.1:58608-84826 GCA_013400835.1 Zapornia atra
ATATGAGTCACGACATGAAGTATTGAGTTGTGATGTTTTAAATAGTAATTTATTGATCTCACTTTTGAATGGAAAATGACTAATGAGAAGGATGGCCAGCTGGTTGCAGTGGGAAGGGTGAGAAGCATGCATTTGGTGAACAAACACTTCGGTACCAGCCTCTGCACAGAATCTCTGCTTAACACCTTTAAAGGTTCACAAGAGTCACACAGAGTCATTTTTCAGTGCCCCTGAGGTCTTACTGCTTTAAAAGAAGATATCAAGTCTATCATATCTGTTTATTTTGAACAAACTGCACTAGACTACAGATCTGTTTTCTTTATTGATTGTGAGCATATTGAATTCCATAGTAAAACCCACACCTTTCATTTATTCACTTATTTTATGACAGTAAGTTTCAGGTTCTGGCTGTCAGAATATCTGTAGCAATGCAGCACAGAGAAGACTTAATGCACTTGTGATTTACCCTGTTTATGGAGCAGGGTCTGCATTCTAATCTGCATCGAGGTTTAATGAGAGCCGATCCCTGCCTGTCTGCCTTAACAGCAGATGGAAGCCACAGCACAAGAGGGCATGATCTGTTAATGAAATTGCTTGCTGCTTAAAAATTTCACTCCATCCTATGAATGGTGGTGGGCTTTTTTTTAAAAGCCATTTAAAAGAGGCAGCTGATGAATGTAATGTGTCAAGGTAATTTTTATCAGTCTTTAAAATCTTCATAAAAAAACTAAGGAGGGATTTTTTGTTAATTTGTATGTTGTAAAGGGTATATCTTATAATATGTGCCAAAGTTGTTGAGTGATAGGGCAGATGGTTTTAATTACACACTTAAAAAGGTAAATGTGTTTAAGCTTTTTTGCTGTGAAACACCTGGCTTAAAATTTAGCACCACTGTTTCACTGGATTTTAGTTTAGCAACAAATACTGAATAGTGGCCTTATAAAATAGGGTGGTTTAGTGATAGAGCATTTTATTGTACCTCTGTAGTACTGGCATGTCAAGTAATGACTTTATTGTTGTCTACAGTGAAGAATCTTTATGGCCTTAAGTACAACCATGATCTGTAACAGTGTAGTTCTAATTCCTTTCTTTGTATACAGCATCTCTTAAAAGTGTGAGAATATGCTGCAACATGGTAACACATTTTCATGGGGTGTCCATTATACGTAATACTAGATAAAAGTAGGTATCATCATCTCTATTGAAGTGGCCAAGTGCACTGAAAAATGGTTTTGACTGATCATTAAAACCAAAGCATAAACTTGGGAACAGTTTATTGTAACACAAGGGTGACGCGTCTCTCCTTTTCCAGACTTGTAGAATTACTTGCCGAACGGCTATGCCTGTAGTGCATCTGTTTGTCTGGAGAGCGTACTAGCACTATTCACTGTGGTTGTAGGCTAAAATGTCACTTCTTCTTTGGTTCCAAGTACGTTTGGAAGTATTAAGTCTTGAACTTGGTCATACTTCTAAGTGGCAATGAGTTGATTAGCACCTTCAAGATCCTTTTTTTGAAGATTGAGACTAGTTTAACCCAGGAAAACTCAGCAACTTTTGGGCTGTTGATTTCCAGACAGTTCCTGGGGATGGCTCGTCGAACACTTGTGTTGAAGCCTAGCTGTTAAATCGCCTCAGTCCTCTATTGAAGGCATAATGCTTGAATGATAACGCAAACTGGTAACTAGCTGTTGTTCCATGTAAAGAGGGAAGAAAAACTGCTTCTTGTGATGAAAGTCATATATAAAATAAAAGGCTGAATTGTTTTCTGTTTTTGTGCTGTGGGAGAACTTTTTTTGAACTGTTTTTGAACTGTAGGAGATAGAATTATAATAAAGATACACACCTTCACTGCCCAGCGAGTAAGTTTGTACTGCCAGATTATGTCCTTTCAAAAGGGTTAAAAAAATCCCGCAAACCAACCTGGATCCAGAGGTTCATTCCCTGGTCAGAAGAAAAACATTGTAACTGAAAGCACAAAAACCTGTTTTTCATTCAACCAACTCTTTGCCAGCCTTCACTGAATCTTGTTATTTTGGCGGGAAGTAAAACTTGTGCTTGAGCTGTTTTTAAAAGCAACAACAAACAAAAAATCCAAGCTAACAAAAACCCAAAAGGCTCCTGGACTGAAATATGAAGTGCACAACTTTTAATTTCTTTATTGACATTGTAAATCCTAGCGCAGGGTTCACTGCAAAGTGAGTTCAAACATGTTTTTAGTGCAACTTGCTTTGTCTTGCGTAGAAAACGGAAGTCTTCAAAAATATTTTTGGCAGTCATATTAATGTCAGATTCTCAAACTGAATTAGAAAAGGAATTTTTGCAGTTCAGAGCTTGTCACTTTTGTGGTCTTTCCAGTGGGTTAACAGGAATTTTGAAAAATGAGTTTCACTCCTGTCATTAATCTCTATGAATGTGGCAGTACACAGAAGCAAAGCAACTTAGGACCTGTTGCAGCATGGTTGGCTTTCACACTAGAATGGTGACTGTCACAGACAGGTGTCTCCTGATAGGTCATTGGAAAGACTAAACTATTGTAAAGGAGTAATGTTTGTAGCAGGTCAAATACGAATGTATTATATTAAGTTGTAAGATTGCTGAAGTACTTAAGTGAGAACTATGATACAGCTTGCTGTAGACACTAATTTTGGACTCAGGTTCCTTCTTTTGAGAATGGGTATTTTGTTCTTATGTAGAACAATCTGATCTAGTTAAAGGTGTCCCTGCTTACTGCAGAGGGTTGGACTAGGTGACTGTTAAAGGCCCCTTCCAATCTAACCCATTCTATGATTCTTAGAATGGATTTTGTTTCCTTAAGTTCTGGAGTACATGACTGAATGTTAAGATGTAGCTCACTTTCATGTGTGGAGCCTCAGTTCATATTTGAATTGTGTCTCAGCATGGTACTACTTGTTAATTTTGTAAAAGAACATCACACTCATACCTGTCTTCTGTAAAGAAAGTCATCAGACAAGAAAACCAAAATTTTACTGACAGTCTTGTGAGAACTATTTTTCTGTGCTTGGAGGAAAATAAACTTAGTGTCTTCCTGAGAATGCTGCCTGAAATTCAGTGTGATATTTGCAGGATGGAGCATGACGGAGGCTTTATAGTAATGTATTGTGAACAAGGGTGGTACAGTTCACATCACGTTTGGAGTACTAATTATGTCCCTGTTTCTAATGGAGTGCTTCTTAATGGCAGGAGCCATTTATTCTCCATACTGCTGACTTGTCCTATGACTCTGAACATAGGTTATTTATTCTCTGCTTGGGTTTACTCATGTGTAGAATTAAGCTTTACATACTTCTTAGTGTTGCTGCAATGCTTAATTAATATTTATAAAGACCTTTGACATCCTGTGATGAAAGGAGCTGTGCAAGTGTTCAGTAGTGGTATTATTTTATTAGTGAAAATACAGGAGCAGTCAGGAGGATACCAGTTAATTCAGAGTGAGCAATGGAGTCATTCTGTAACCTTGAGCAGGTCATGCGGGCTTTTGTTTTGTAACATATGCTGGGAAAGCTCTGTTGTGCGGCATGTGTTATTAAATGTCATCCTTCCCTCCTCCAGGTCAGTTCTATATAATGGGGGGTGGGAGGTGTGTGGAAATACACAATTCACTGAGCTGCTTAACATAGCTGGCATTTCTTAAGGAAGTAGCTCATTAAAAGTAGCAGAGGGTGAGAAGGTAGTGGATGTAACAATTGCATTTTAAAGTCAGCATGAGAACTTGAACATGTGTTACCTAGTCATATATAGGCCAGACCAAATTTTGCCTGTTACAAATCTCTTATTTGAGTTCAGCATACACTGTGCTTAACTGCAACTTCATTGTGAGGTGAGTGTATGTAATCTTTATTGCATTCTAAGAACTCACTCATTCATCCATGGTAGTTAGCTACTAAACAAGTTATTTCTTCAGGCTGAGTACTGTCTGTATTTGAGCTTTGTGATTGCCAAAATTGATAATCAGCTCTTATAGCATCTAGTATTTGGCTATTGCATAACCATATGCATATCAATCTCTTGTGTGGTTTTTCCCTCATCTAACAGAGGAAGGTTATGATTATACACTGTCATTAAAATGACAAGATACTGATGAACCTTCCAAAACTATACATCTGTTAAGTCTTAAAGTGGCTAACCATTTGTCTAATTATATAATATGTGCAACAACATTAAATGGAGTTGTATGCCATGTTTCATGCATGCAAATTACAGGGGTTCAGTTTTTTGTTTCATACAAGATGCTACATCTGTGTTTCACTCACTGCATAAAACACATAAATACAGTTTAAAACAAGAGGCATCAAAACTGTTACCTAAAGTATTTTAGGAAGAAGCCAACTTGCCCAGTGAAGTGTGAGGCATAGCTGAATGCAGGCACTGGTTTGTGCGTGTGTGTTACGGTGGATTCAGATCAAAAGCACTTGGGTATTTGTCCTGCTTCATTGCAGTCAGGTTGTACAGCATGTTCCCAGTGGCTTTTTACTTGCCTTTAGTCCTGCTTCAGGTCTCAGCTCAGCTGATGTAAGGACGAAGAGGAATAGTGTTTGTCTCTGCTGAGGATAAACAATGGTTTGTAGTCTTCAAGAACATTGAGGGGAGGGTGGGGAGAACACAGGACAGGGCATGATCTCTTTATATAACCCTAGTTATAAGTTTTAATTTATGGAGCATACTTAGTAGTAATGGAATATCAAGAATTTACATTCCCAATTCCAGCTGAATGTAAGCAGATAAAATACATTTCAAGAGACAGCAATTTGGCAAGATTTATACAGTGTTTCCCAGACCTGCAAAATACGTTACTATGATATGGATCTGACAGTCCTCAAACTTCGTAACTGAATATCTGCAGGAAGTAACTGAGCGAATTTTCGTACCTGTTAAAAAATAAATATTGCCCCTGGGAATAACTGGAGTAGAAAACACAAACCTTAAAAACCTTTGCCAAGAAAACCTGAGCAAGCTGTAAGATTTGTTTTTTTAATGTATTAGCCATTCAAGCAACCTTAACTTGCTGGTTCTTCCAGCTTGGCCTACAACAGATGAATAACAACTTTGTGTGGAAAACCTTGTTCTTAACTTCCCACTGATAAAATTAAATACATTCTTGCTTTAGTATTTTGATTTAGTATAATTAAAGTAATGACTTAGAGTTTGATAAATGTTATTTTCATTACTACAGTGCCCTGAAGCACTGTATATGGAAAAATTTACAATATTATACAGATGTGGAGGTATGTAATGTGCTTGTCAGGCTATTAATTAACTTGCATAAAGTGTTTTGGTTTTTAAAGCAAGTGAGTTTAGAGGGTTTCTTTGGAAACTGAATAAAAGTAAACAATCAGATTGCTTACAAAATGAAATGTAAATTATATCATGATGTTGTGAGGGTACCCATATAATATCCCCAGGCAGGTAGAATTCCAAGCACCGCCTTGTTCAGTGGAAATCAGCATGCCTCTGTCTGGGTTTGTCTGGGGTTTTTTTTCAGTAATTTAACTGTTACTAAAGAGAAAATACTTAGCTCATGCATATATTTCCATTTTTTTTCTTGATCCCTGTTGAAGTGCCATACCATGAAAGTTATTGAAACCTCCAGTATTATAAAGTATATTAAACTACAGCAATAACACTGTAATGTGCTGTCATCTAATGTTTTCTTTATTTCTACCTTCCACTAAAATTATATCTTGTATCTCCAGATAGTTTGGATGTTTACCAGGCTGGCTTTTGGATGTCCTTTTTTTTTATGACTGAGAAACACAACTATAAAACTGTCAGTCATAATTCAAGAACTGCTAAAGTTTGTTTTAAACGTAGCTACTTCTGTTGAAAAGATTATCTGATCCAGTTTCTTACTGTATACATGGCCCTTGCTGTTGCCACAAATGATGGTGTAGCAGAAGATGTTTCATTTAATTAAACTATGTTATACTTTTTCAATATTCTTCCTGAAATGTCACATTCTGACATTAAAACAAATGTCATAATTGTTGTGCGTATTGTGGCATAGTTACCATAGCAAATAGATTAGTTTCTTGGGACTTTTTTTTAATGTTAAAAAATAATTCTATTCTTGGCATTTAAGACAGAAGTTTGTAATCTAAGAATGTACAGAGTTGCATTTGTTAAAATTAAGTTTATGGCATAGTCAGGAGTTAGCATTTGCTTTTTAACTGCAGTCAGAAGATTAACGGTAAACAGGTTTTTTTATAGCACTTACACATACCTACAAGAATGCGTTATTAAGGTGGCCGTAATGCTCATCAACTTCACTTGCATCAGAATTTGTAACCAGTATAAAGCCCCGCTGGTAAAGCTGCCAGTAGATCTTTGAGCTTGATTTGTGGAGTTGATGTGGGCTGCAAAATGCAGTGGTGTACTGATACAGGTACCTGCAGTGGAGGGGAGCTCATTTAGGGGGTTCTGCTGCAGAAGACATACCTGTCATTAGGCCCCTGCTCATTGGACCAATAAGTACAGAAATACTTGCTCAGTCTAAGGTAATAATATTTTTTGAAAAAGGATTCCAGGGCTTGATTGCCAGGGTCAAAGAGAGTTGATTATAGTCAGCAACATGAAGTCCACTGGCAGCAGGGCGATATGGTGCCCCATGCAAGTCAGCGCTGGGGCTGATAATGTTCAACATTTGTATTAGTGACCTGGTCAGTGGGATGACGTGTACCCTCAGCACATTTTCAGATGATCCTGAAGTGGGCTGAGTGGTTGATACCTCTGGAGGGTAAGGTTACTGTTCAGGGGGAATTCAGCAGGTTGGAGAAAATGGTCTGACAGAAACCTCTTGAAACTCAACAAATGTAAATGCAAAATGCTATACCTGGGGCAAAATAACCCTGTGCTGTAGTATAGGTTAGGCATCCACTAACTAGAAAGTAGCTCTGCAGAAAATGCACCTGAAGGTCCTAACAAGGAAAAAGTAGAATGTGAGTCATCAGGATGTCCTTGCTGTTGAGAAACCAGCCATGTTTGCTAGGCTGTATTAGCAAGTTGTCGTGGTTTCACCCCAGCCAAGAGCTGAGCACCACACAGCTACTGTCTCTGGGGCGAGGAGAGGAGGGGGGAAAGAAAAAACCAAACCTAAAGGCAAACCGTGTGAGTTTGGGACAGCAGAGAGAGGGAGAAATAACAATTACAGGACTTTATAGCTGAATACACAAAACTAGTGACACCATGCAGTTTCTCACCAAACTGCACAGCTCAGACTATCCAGCCAGGCTGGCCCCAAGCTACACATCCTGGAGCTGTGTGCTCCTCCCCCACCAGCCCTCCTTTGTGCTGAGCATGACATCATTGGTATGGAATAGCCCCTTTGGCCAGTTTAGGTCACCTGTCCTGACTGTGTCCCCTCCCAGCTTCCTGGGTGCCCCCCACCTTCTCATTAGCAGGGCAGTATGAAAAGCTGGAAAGTACTTGACTGCTTGGCAGCAACTAAACCATCAGTGTTTTATCAACATCATTCTCATCCTAAGTCCCAAACACAGCACTGCGCCAGCTGCTAGAAAGAAAATTATCCTAGCTGAAACCAGGACACAAGGCTATAGCCAGTGAGTCAAGAGAAGTGATTTTTCTCTATCCAACACTTAAAAGTTCACCTTTGACATACTGTGTCCAGTTTTTGCTCTTACACAGGGAAGATGCTGGCATACTAAATGGACACTGTTCTGGAGTGCATCTTGCACAAGGAGAGGCTGAGAGAACTGGATTTGTTCAGCCTTGGAAATAGAAGGCTAAGGGGGTAGTGTTACTGTTGTATTCAGCTGCCTAATGAGAGGGGGTATAGAAAGCCGTACGCATCTAGAGGTTGTGCCCAGTGATAAAACAAGAGACAGAAAACACAAGTTGCGGGAAAGAACTTCTAATTCAGTACTGGGGGAGGCAAACACAATGTGTAGTAAAAACTGGAATAAGGTCTCCACAGTGGTGGTAGTGTCTCAGTCCTCGGAGATCCTCAGAATGTAATTAGGTTCCTGAGCAACCTGCTTGTTGATGGCTCTGCGATGAGTATGAGGTTGGACCAGACTCCAGGTGACTTCCAGAGGTCCATTCAATCAGAATCATTTGTGATTCCGATGGTGCGACCAGTAAGAGTGTAATGTATCTAGCTCAGAAAGTGTTACTTAGTTCCAAAGGATTAATTGTTTTAAAAAATAAAAATTATAATTTAAAAACCAAACTGGAAAGGACTGTTTAGGGAAAAGGTTCTGTGTGTCTTTCTGTTAGTTTTCAAATGAAAGATATTTTTTTTTTCCTCCCTCCTGACATGCAAACCATTCGAGGTTACAAAACTGGTAGAGTTTACATCACTTAATCTTCTAATACAAAGCAATGCTGGCAAATACTTGTGTAGACTGCACTTGCAGACTAATAAGCAATCCTTTAAATGACATCTGGCAGTGTTCCCAGATAGCCTGCTTTCATTTTAAACCTCATGTTGTGTGGCGAAGTAGTTCTGAATGTGTAGTGAGGTAGGTAAAATGTTCTTTTTGGATGGTGTAGTAAAAGGAGGTGTCTCCCATGCTAAGGAAAGTTCAGCAGCAGCCCCCTTAGAGTGGTCAGCTGTCCAGAGCTTTGATTACACACACACACACACACACCCCAATTTCAGAAATGAAAGGAATTAATGGAAAATAAAAGGATTTTTTTTCCAGGTACTCTGTGTTCTTGTCAGCTGACATTATGGCTTTAGTGAAAATAGGAGTTTGAAAGAGTGCATGTTACCTGGATAGGTCATTTGTGGTGGAAAAGTTCTCAACTGTATTTCTTGAAGACTGACAGCTCTTCCCTTGTCAAAAACCTGACTTGTTTCTCTCTAAACCTGTATCAGAGACAGGTTCATTATTGAGTTGTTGTGGTGGTAGCAGTTACCCATTTACTCTTCCACATTATGTTATGCATGCATTTCTCTATGTATTTTTTGCGGGTCTCAAAGCCAACCACAAAAATGTTTTTCTTGGTAAACAGCTGTAGATAATGGAGCTTTCTACATTTGTGAGTAGTTTTTAGAGGAAAATGAAGGTATTTGATAATCCTGTAAAACCCTGAAGTCCTGAATAGAACTGTCTTGCTTAGTGAGTGTTCTGATACGATAGCATTACTGGGCATCTTACTTATAGGCAAATTTTTAACTGAATGTTTTACCATTCTTGGCCTGTTTTTATGACTCTTCACAGTTCTCTAACCACAGTTTATCCATGTCTTTGGTACACATGAGTGTCCATGCTATGAAACAGAAGTACTGATCTGTAAGAGCTCTAAAGCATTTGAAGGCTGAAGTAGGTGATAAAACCCAATTCTTATGTTGTATAACTTTAGCTATAGCTCTTCATTTCCTTAGAACTTCCCCTTTATCAGCTGTGGCTAACATTTGGAAACGTCAGATCTTACTTGGAAGCAATTACTTTAATGTAGAGGAGTGATACAGCTAGAAAGAGTAATTCTATAAAAGGAGTGCGATCAAGAACTATAGAATATTAAAAACATTTTAATTTTTACCGTACACAATCCAAAGTTTTATTAACAGGAGACTCTTCAAACTGGAATTGATCTACACCCTGTGTCTCCAAACCAGTTGCTGGAGTGTTGAGAACAAACCTCCTTACTTATGAGCATTTGTTGTTGCATTGTAAGGCTTATACAGTCCAGCTCTTTAAAGTAATGAGTGCTTTATGGTCAGAGGTGGTTTCTCTCTATTATGTTAATCATTATACACATCTATATATGTGTGTGTATAGATATTAAATACTCCACAAAGAATTACTCTATTAACAAGTCTAATAGCCCTCTATAAGGAGTCTTTCTTTAGAAAAGTGTACTTTTAGCAAAGTCAGCATGCTGATATTTAAAGTTGGGGTTTTTTTCTACAGCAACTTCAAATTACTGATGTTTTGCTGTGATAAAGTCGTATCAGTTGTTCCAGATACGCTATTTAAAGTAAGCAAACTTCTTGCTGTGACGCTGTTTTGGTGGTCAGCCAAAGAGAAGAAGCTAAACTCTTAACCCCTTGACGAGCAATAATCTATTGCCTTTCGAAACTACTGCTTTACAGAGCAAGCACTTCTCTATAGTCTTTTAATTTAACACACCGTTGAAGAGTATACTATATGTGTATAAAATTGACAGGTTGCCCTTGGGGGAGTGTGGAGGTGGGGTGTGATGCACTTTTGGTAGTCTTACATGTGTTTGTATTATGTACTTATATTTACAAATATGAAAGCTGTAATTTCATGCTTTAAGGGAAAACTGAGTTCTGATAACCTTGAGTTCACTTGCATTCAGAAAGTGTGGGACAATTGTGTGTTTTCTAACTGGTTGATTTTAAACTGCAAAGCTTATCCCTTATTTCAATATTGCAGTTGTTCAGTGATGCTGTAAATGTGAGTCTTATTTCAAGCAAACAAGTCATTATTTTTTCTTGAAATTTTTATACTTTTAATGTCCAGGGGTGCTGTTGTTTTTTCCCTTATAAACATCAGAATTAATTCAGCCTAAAATAATTTCATATTCTGTTTTTGTCAGTTCAGTGTAAAGACTGACTTTCTGAATGGCTGTCTCCTAGTTAGCTTTTGCATGGCTTACAACTGTCCAGGGTGTGCATGCAAGTATTGCTTAACAAGTAAGGTGTCAGTGATGATGTTAATTGGAACATTTTTTTGGTAAAATGCATCAATCCCATTTGGAATCTTTTGATCAGCAAGATCATAACTGCTTCATGGCTTAGTCTGGTGGAAGTAATATACTTCTAGGAATTTAGGGTGTCTCAATCCTGGGATTTATCCCATGTTGTGTTACTCCAAACTTGCTGCCATTTCGTGTTCTGTTAAAAGTGTGGGAGCATACTTGCGTGTTTGGACATACCATGCTCTTACCATGTTGTTAAAATGATGGAGCATATCTGTTAAGTTGAATGTGTTGGATGAAAGTCAGAGTAAAACTGTGAAGATTTCTATACTCGTTATAATCAGTGTATGTTTTTAAGTGTGTTTTTATATATATAATTTTATGCTTGAGGATCATACCGATAAATCCCCTGTATCTGTTAGGAGGATCACACAGACGCAGGTGACAATGCTAGGGTCACATATGCAGAATATGNGATCTTTCTATGATACAGTTTATGGAGCTTGAACTGGGTACTGTGTGGATAGGTGTTGGGATACAATAAGGTGTTATTTCATTCAAATACAACCAATTTAACACATTGCTTTGAAAGAAGATTCTTCGCTCCCTGTGTGTGCTACTCCTGGTCTTCATCTGATAATATTACAAGGTAATCCCATTTACAAAGCAGGGAGGTGAGTCCAGGTGAGATTGAGAGTTGAATTTAGTTGCCACACAATCAACTGAGTTCAGAGAAGGCTCACACAAGGGAAGGCTAGGGATAGAGCTTGAGGAAGAGGGGCAAAGTGGAAGAAAATGAAACTTCTCCAGTGGTGGCAAGCAGCATCACAGCAGCATCTGTTTGTGAAATAGCAATGTAGAAAGATACTTACTGTTCAAAGAGATTTTGTCTTTGTGTAGATTGAGAGGAGCTTTTGCCTTGGAAGTGTAGCTGGCCTTCAGCTTGTTAAAAGGTGTTTTGCAATGTATCTGACACACCAATATCCAGGGTGTATTACTTACCAAAAATTTATGATCCTGAGCACGTTTTCAGAAGTGCTGTGAAGCTAGAGACTTGTAGTTAGAGCTCACTGGAAATTCCCATCTTGATGAAAGTTGTATACCATACTGTAGAATAAATTTCTGGTTTAGTCCTTCAAGTTTTGAAACTTTTTGTGTATTTCTAAATTATTAGAAATATATTTGTAGTCTGATAATTTGGGTTACTGGAGGCCTGTCTGTAAGAAAGAGTCAGATAAATGCTCAAATGTTGCCTCTATGTGAGACTGTTCCAGGCGTACAAATCATTGTCTCACATAAGGTGATGGCCTTCAGCTCTGGTTAGTTATGGCTAAAGCCTTTAGGGAAAGTTTAACAGTTGTTAATGTGACCTTGTAGCTACGTAGATAAAAGCTGCTTCTGTTAAAGTGCTGCTGATCCTACAAATGTAGTTTCAGAAATCCCCCCTGTTCTGGAAGAGTATATGGAAGTTGGCTCACAGTTTGGAAGCAGCTTTTAAAATCATCCTATGCTTATTACCATGTAGAGTACAGGATGCACCTATAGAAGTTCACTGTCACTCCTGTGTTGTGCCATAGTATAGGTAAGTGAAGTTAACTGTGCTACAGGTAAAGTGTGGGGTCAAGAAAAGGGAAGATGATTCAAAGTACTGGTGTCTAGTCTGTGTCTTTGCGGGTGAGGAACTTCCAAACACAGTTACACTGTTGTCCCATTAGCCTAGTGGAAGGAACTGGGACTTGCATACACTAAAGTGCCAATCCTGAGTTTCTAGGAATTTTAATCATTTTTTTACTTTTCTTTGATGCAATTTTAGTTTGAGGGTGACTTTATAGAGTTGTGGAGGTTTTGTGTAGACTAATACTCTGTCACTTTATCTCTACCTATCAAAGTGTGTTGCCAGCAGATAATACGTAACATACAGTACGTCATCTTGTTTCACAGTTCAGTTTGTGATAGCAAGTACTTTGAAGACAACTGCTGTCTTCTACCCCTGCCTCAAGTCTATTTGTCACAGGAATAAGTTTTTTTTTAAAATAGAGTTTTCTGGAAAAATGAATATTAGGATTTTACAGGAATGTAACGTGTTCTAAAACTGGAAAATTGTTTTGGTGGGGTGCACACTTGCAACAGAGTTTCTCTTTATTTGTGAACTGTTAATATGTCTTACTTTAAATATTCAGAATTAAAGCCTGTAATATGCTTTTAAAATGGTTTCGATAATGTTGATTCTGAGAGATGTGGAAAATGCTAACATGCAATTAGGTCATACTTTTAAGATCGACACATGCTTTCTAGAGGAAAGCTAGAGTAAAAAGCTGGCTGCTGATTGCAGTTCAGCAAACTTCCTCTTTAGGGTTGTGGTGTGTCCATGTTCCCATTACTATGTGCTGGTAACAAAAACCGGAACCACACCCCATTGTATTACTCTAAATTCACTTGTTTGGAGTTGGTGGATTTTCTCCCCATGTTGATTTTGTCAATATAAGCATCTGTTTGCTGGAATGTACATGATAGACACACACACACACACACCAGTTTCCTTTGCCAGGCCAGAAAGAATTCCTTTTAGCTAAGGAGAGAAGATTAATAGGCAGCATTGTCTTCTGAATGAATCAGTGAGGTACTTGAAAGCTTTGCTTATGTTAAATTTATGAGAACATTTAATGCTGCAAGTTAGATTTGTGTTTAATAAGCTTCTTGCGTACAACTGAAAAGGAAAACCATTCATGATAAAACTTCAGATATTAGTGAAATGCATCAACCATTCAAAATGGGAAGGTGGCAGGTGTGATACCCAAACTGGCAACAAGCTACTCTCCTCTCTCCCCTCAAAACCCCCAATTCAGTGAACTTTCAACATAGTGGTACATCGTTAGCATGTCTATAGCATCGATTCTTGCTCCGTCATTTGGAGAGTGTAACTTCATACTTCCTACGTGTTACGAGATTTCAGTTATGCTTTGTCAAGAACTGTGTGATCTCATGTGTGTGTTGCAGCCTGACTGTTCAGGTGGATTCCTTCAACCTCAGTAGAAGTCAGGTGTGTGCTTACGTGAGTTGAAGTCTGTATTACTTGGAATTGATTATTGTTATGCTGTAGCTGATGACAATATGCCCAATTGGATATTAAATGTATGTACCTACTAGAAGAGTGAAAGGGGAGGGCGTCGTCATGCAAAACAGAGGGTTTCTCTGCAGCCTTAGTACCACAGATACTGTCCATATATGCCTGAAAACAAGGTGGCAGCAGTAGCAATCCCTGTGTCCTGAACTTAGCGGGAGGAGAGGTGACCAAAACTTGGCGTTTCCTGCAGGCTGTGATCTTCTATCACTGCCTCCTTTTATTGTTAGTGCTACATGTTGTTGTAATCCATAGCTTCAGTCTGATTGACTATGACCGTGTTCTCATTCTTCTTCATTCCCTGCTCCTCTGCTAACAAAACTAAGGAAGGTGCTTTTAAGTAGAAGTCCGTCTGTGTGCCAGGCAGTTACTGGAAGTCATTTTGTATTTTGATCCTACCCTTTTTCAGCAGCTCTTTTAAGGCAGCTCTTAAACTTTTGCCAGCTGCAAGAAAGGTTTTTGGAAATAGTATACTTGTAACTGGCACTACAGCCCAAAAGGCACAAATTCTTGACAGCACAAAAGCAGTAAGCATAATTTGAGATGGTATGAACTTTGAAAGATGAAGGTGAAACTGGAGAGCTGTTTCATATTGCTTACACTCTTTGGGTCAAAGAACATGGAAAAATCTGTCTCAATGCAGTGACAGACAATGTGAAGTATACTAACCTCTCCCTAGCACTCCAAGTCTTGTGCTGTTAGTAAAACTGAAAAACCTGTGGGGCTTTTCCTTGCCAGAGTTTAGAGCTGGGAAGTGTGCTTTGACATTTTATAGAGAACAGAAAAGAGCAAGAACTGACCTGGCTTAAGCAATACCAGAGAGAGTGCAATAAAACAGTGTTCCATATGATCTGGAATGCTTGCCTTAAACTTCGTTAAATGCAGGCTCAACTTGCCATTATATATGAATTGCATTTGGTAATAACCTCAGGATGCTGTTACTAGGGACTTGCCTTGACTTTATCCATTCCTCCTTCCAGGAAGGAGGAGACCCTAACTTTAGGAAGCCAGGGAAACATTTGAATACTGTCCATGGAACCTTGTCTCTTAAAGAGAGTTCCTTGAAGCCCTCAGTTAGGAAGCTGTTAACACATAACATCTCGAAGTATTATTGTAGGAATCGAGTGTCTTTGTACACTGGCTTGGCTCTATGTACTGAAAATGCAAACAAAAAATTACCTATACCATATAAATGCAATGAAGGAAAATTTTGAATGATGTGACAGCAGAGCCAACTCAATTCTAATCTTTTTAAACTGTGGACAAAAAAAAGCTTTGACTTCTGCATAAGAAATACTTCTCTACCATTATAAATTCCAGTTTTGTTTATGAAGCTGTTCTGTGTTTTATAGGATGTTTTTCTGAAAGATGACGCGTTGTTAGTTTTTTCCCATTTGTACAGTACACATCTCTGGTCTCTGACCCTACCCCGCATCTGTCAGACCATCTTTTTACATTAATTGTCTTTGACTTAATCTTTTGCTATAAAAAGAAATTACTCCAAGTGAGCTAAAAACTTGGTCTTAAATTTACTTTTAAGGAGGTGAAAAGAATTGGTTAACAAAAATGTGATTCACCATGGAAACAGCTCAGCCAGTAGCGCATGTGCAGTAAATTAACCATTTTCTGGTACTTTCATATTTGGTTTGAAACATAGCAACAAGATGATAGCTTGACAACAATAGCAGCTGCACATATTTTTCTTCCTTTTTTGAAAGAATGTTCTTGTGGAAAAAATAGATTCCCTGGAAAGTAATTTATATTACCGGTTTCATCACAAAAATTCTGTGGGTGGGTACAATAGGCTAGAAATCAAATTAGTGATTTGTATAATAAATGATGGTTTTGATTTGATATGACATTTCTAGTCTCTTACAAGTGACATAGCTACAGGCAATGGAATAATCTCTTCCCCTTGTGAAGATAAATGTCGTATCAGACCAAACCATCTTATATTAAATTACAACTTCCCTTTTTTTTTACCATATGAAAAGATTCATGAGACTGTTCATTAAATAAAAGCACAACCCAATTAAAAAGGGTACTTTGGCCAGAATGGCTTGAAGATATTTTCTAATATCAGGCATGTAGTTAATTTATATAGGGTACTGCCATAAGAGGCCTGATCGGAATAAAGGAATTTTCCTTTATGCAGCAAGTGGTGTGATTGTGACCACACTGCGCTAGAAGGTGCTTTTCTTACCTCAGTGAGGCTGAAACCCTCAAATGCAAATGAAATATGATAAGAAGAATCTACTATTTTGACCGACTTTCTGGAGGGGGAGAGAGATAATAGTACAGGTGGCTCTTAGAGAACTAGGCTGTGTTCACCCCGTTTGTTCATGTTTTGGCAGAGAGAAGGAGCAAGAAAGGGAAGAACAGTTAATGGAAGACAAGAAAAGGAAGAAAGAGGATAAGAAAAAGAAGGAATCTGCTCAGAAGGTGGGTTTTTATGTTTTGAATTCTTTTATCCAGATGGAACATAAATAATGTTAGTGGTGTTAAGTTGTTAAACTGTATTTGAGCTTAAAAACTTGATTGTTTAGGGTAGTGCTTCATTAAAGACTTTTTTGCATAATTTTTCTGGAACTTAAATGTTTACCTGTAGACATTTCTTCCCCTTAGTTCGTCATGGTGAAGCAAAAGAAATGTTTTGATATAAAGTAATAAACTTAAGCTATGGAATATGGACTTTCTTGATCTGTGCAATTCCTGCTGCTTCAAGGTGTTTGGGGATAGAAATGCTGCCAGGTTTTTGCAGGTTTTGCCATAAAATTGACTCTCTTCTGGAGTAGGTCTTTAGGAAAGAATACTCACTACTGAAAATTCCCTTTATTTTTTTCCTAACTACCACTTAGGTTGTTGGGGGGGGGATTGTTTGTTTTGGGTTTTTTTTCCCTGTAGCTAATAGTAGTTTTGCTGTAGTATATCAGTTTGAGCTGTGGAGAATTGGTATATCAGTGACATTTTTATTGCTTGGAAAATGGGTTTGAACACTTGGTATATTGGAAGCTCTCTATTTTGCTGAAAATAGAGTAGATCATTCTATGAGTTCACATATGAACCTGAGTCTCTTGCAGCTTTATCCATGCTTATTACGGGTAAAATCTGTTCTGTCTAGTTCTAGGCTTCTCAGTACAAGAGAGATGTAACCAACCTGGAGTGGGGTGGTTGTCTGACAAAAGAGAGGTTTAGAAACCTGGGTCTGTTCAGCCTGGGGAAGATAAGACTCAGGGCGAACTTGGCAATCGATCTATAAATACCTTGTAAAGAGGGAGTAAAGAAGACGGAGTCAGGCTCTTCTCAGTGCTGCCCAGTGATAAGGCACAAAGCACTGTGTGTGAAATGAAATACAGGAAATTCCACTTAATCATAAAAAGACTTTTTGCGTGTGAGAGACTGGGCAACAGCTGGAATAGGTTTCCCAGAGAGGTTGTGGTGCCTCCATCTTTGGAGGTGCTGAAAAATGAGGTGCACATGGCCCTGTGCAATCTGGTTTTGATGACTTTGCTTTGAGTTGGGGAGACTTTTGCGGTTGGCTGGGGAGAAGGGGCTGAAACTGTAGATGTCCAGATGCTCTCCCTTCCAACCTCAATGATTATGTGAATTTGAGAGCAGAAGGCTTTACTTTCTTTCAGTAGTATCTCTTTTTCAGTTGTTTCAGTAACAGCAAGACCCTACAAAAGATCAGACATTGTTCTGTGTTAGATTCTGTAGGTTTCTGATTTCAGTTAAGTTTTGGCTTTTCCAGGGACTTTTTAAACCTGGCTTTTTCACAAATTTGAGTCTATCAATTTAAACTAGGTTTGGATAAACTGGTCTGTTTCTTCTGTCTTTATCCAAACATTGTGTTGATACATCCCCAGTAGTGCTGCGAAAGATCAGTAGCTAGAGAGTAAGATTTCTTCTGTGTATTTTATCTCTCAGTGTTCCTGCAGTTTAAAGCTCAAGTGTAAAGAGTATATGTAGAAGCCAGGAGGAGCAGACCCTGGTAAATAAAGACTAGTGGTTTGAGGGCTATATGGTGATAGTAAGTGATACAAGGGAAACATAAAAAGGTTGTACCGATCATCTAGATACCGTACTCTGAGTGTTTACTGAGGAATTGGCACTTTGAATGCAGAGGAGATTTGCCAGCTTCCCTGTGTGGTCCCTCACCTACTAAGTTATCCAGTATTATTGAATGTTATGATATTTTGCCAAAATCCTGGAAGGATAAACGCTAGATCTCCTAGAGACCAAACTTAACAGTATAACTTGGAGACATCTAGGAATAGCAAAGCAGGCAACTAAAGAGAACATAAATGTTTGTGTTCTTTCTTAGTGACTCTGGTGGTGTACACCAAATACACAGCAATGCTTTGGAGGTACCTTTTTCAGTCAGAATTTGTGTATCATGGAGCAACTGCTTCTGGCTAGATCTTCTGATACTTAAAAAAAAAACCCAACTAAAAAGTCACTTCAGTGGAGGTTACACAGGCACATTCACAGGCTGAATTCCTGTGGTCGGTGTCCCAGGGGCTGTTTAGTAGCTTGTCTGAGTTCGACTCCACCTTCCCGTTCACTACAGCTGCTGCTGCCCTGCAGAAGCTTATAGGTTGCCCACAGAGATGACAGCTGTAAATCTGAGACATCGGCATGTTTTCTCAGCTTTTGTATTCTAGACCTGGGGAAAAAGTAAAAACCACAAAATCAGATCATTTTGGCTAGGAGAGAAATGCAGTATGCACAGAAGTTTTTTTGGGGGAGTTGTTTGGTTCTGTATTTTTTCTCCTAAAACGGTGGTTATCATGTAGAATTCTGTAAAGATTTGTTAAAATTGCGTTCTTCCAGCTAAACAAGATACTAATTTGCTGAACATGTTTAGTGTTGACAGTAGTAAACCTACCAACGTTACTGTGTTGGATTAACAAATTTTTTTTCCCCCTCTTCCTTTTACTTCATTTTAGTAGTGGACCACCAGAGTCGCTTAGGTGCTTAACAGCATTTTTAACTGTGTTTCAGAAGAAGATGCAATATGACACATAAGGGATTTTTCATAAGTAAAGTGCAAATTGCTGTCTGGCTTGGTACAGGTGCATTTTCAGTGTCTTAGACTTGTGGATTGCATAATTCTTTGAAGATACGATGCTTAAGATTCTCTGTTACGGTAAATGTTCTACTTTGCATGTTGCAGTGTTCATCTTCACTAAGTAATCGATGCACTAGCAATCCAGTGCAGTTTGTAATTTTATTCTTTACCATACAAAGGAGTTCTGGCTTGATTAGTTTAAACAATAAACAGCTTTATACTTGTGCTTTCACTATGCTATACTGTCACTGCGTGCTTTCCAGAATTATGGACTAGTTCAGCAATTTCTTTTAAGAATAGGTGTCATAGAACCTGAACACATGATGATCTTTAGGCTTTTTCCATTATTGTGTAGTGGAACTCATGATCAACAGGTTCACAACATGCTACAGTACACATGATTCAGAGAATATACCAGTGGTACGTTTGTCTCTACAGTAGCTTGAAATCTGCTGTGCTGAAAGAATGTAGAAGTACAGTGAAACCACACATTGAGTACGTTGGCCAATGTTATCATTTCCTTAAGTAATCAACAACTTAATGCATTCAAGAGTTTTTTGAAGTCTGGGCTTTTTTATAGGTATTGTCGGTACCTTTCATAATTGTGTCAATGAATCCAGTAAGGTTTACGGTTTCTTCTCTTTGGAAGAGATGTCATGGCAAAGTTGATATGGGAAGATGGCAGAGACTGCTGCTCTTCCCTGTGGTTATTCTGTGGGAATTCCATTGCTACCCCCAACAGTCTGCTCTGAGGGTGCTCTCATAGAGAAGGACACTTAACCTCCAAAATATGAAGGAGCTTTGGTGCTGTAGCACATGTTTATTTGTGCTTTGTAACTCCGTGTTTGGGATGAGGAAGGGGGTGAATATCAAAAATCATCATGAGTAAAATAATTACTGCTTCTATTGGGGACTTTGCATCGGGTAAAGGTATTATACAAGCTGTAATATTTTTGATAATGTCATATAAATAAGAATACTGTTTAGACTTGTAGTTCATTGATTATTTTATTTTATCTTATTATTTTATTTTATCTTATTGCTCATAAATTAAGATTATGATTTATCACAGCCTTTACAATGTTTGTTTTGAGGCTCTTAAAACTGTATTTAAATTCTTGCTTTTACTTTGCAGGTCACAGATCAAAAAACCAAAGGTAAGAATCTTTGATCCTAAAGAGCGGTTTTTCTTTTTTATTTACTTCAGTCAGGACTTGGCTTTTAATGAAAACTCTTGGAAGAGGTAGGGGAATTATGAGTCAAGATGAAATACTGAAGTTGTATGTTACTAAAATGGAGAACCTAAAACTATCCATGTTTGTCAGCATCCAAATACGTGAAGAAGGAATGGGGATTGTGGATTAAATGAATTAGCTGAAACATTTAGCCTTTCAGTTTTGCAAAGGCTTTAGACAAGTACATGAAAACTGAGACCACTTGTACTTCTCCTGTCTTTTATAGTTATACTGCTTATGGTAAATGACAGAATCACAGAATTGTAGGGGTTAGAAGGGACCTTGAGATCATCGGGTCCAACCCTCCCTGTACCAACATGAGTGAAAACGACTTCTTTATGGAAACTTTAATAGAAGTTCAGGCACCTAAAAGTCCAACAAATAAGGCAGGATAGATGAGTAAACATCTTTAAAGTTAAGCTTAGCTGATCTTAAAAGATATTTAATCTTGATTTGTGTGTCAGTTTTCTAAAAATTGGGGGGAGGGGGGAATTGCCATTATGGACAGAACTAAGATAGTACTTTCTTCTTACAGTTACCAATACCTTTTTGAGGATTTTGGTCAATGAAGCCCACCTAGAGAAGTCAGAATACCCTTATCAAAATAAAACATGGAAATAATGCATTCATGTTGCCAAAGAGACCCTCACTTGTTTTGATCTCACATTTGCAAAGAGGAAAAGTTTTACTGCTTATGTGCACTTTGCTGGCAAAGGATTTCTAGACATCCCTTGTATTAATCTTCATCAAAGGCTAGCATAGCTGTATTAAATTTTTATTGCTTTGGAGCCTGCTATCTTAGCAATTACACCTTCTAGGTGTCTGGCTCAGAATTTTTTTTGCCTAATTTTAAAGAAGCCCATGGAAAATGTGAGGGGTCACAAGTCTCTTAAACAGGTTTTGTGATGGTGTTAGTTGCTCAAGGATTTGTTTGTGGTTTTCCTCTTCTCCAACGCATAATAGCCCTCAGAAGCAGTTTGTCTTTGCTTATAGGGGCACCTGGTGACCAACTGGGAAACTTTAGACAAACCCAGTGCAAATACTGTATGTAGGACTGGCTTTTTGGTGATGGTCAACTATTGGTGCCTTACTTAAGAGCAGTACAGACAACTCAAAATTTGTTAACTGTATCCAAGGAGGGTGGGGGTCCCTCTTTTTGTTTGTGTTGGCAGTGGCCATGTAGCCTAGCAAGCAGGTGAAAACTTGAGATCAAATTTCAGATCTCACGTAAGGGTGGATATATAGTCAAAAGATCAGGGAACAGACTGAGGTGAAGGGAACAGTTGTACTTGCTTGTATTTTCACAGGACTCATTGCCCAGGTTGGTGTTCTTTGCCAGCTTTGTTTTCAGTGAACTGGGGCTCAGAGTGAAATACTGAGGGCAGAGTTTCATCCTGGGATACAGAGTTGCACATGGAAGCAAGTGGTTTGCTGCTACTGCTCATTCCTGCTTCTTTAATGATAGTGTTCTTTGATACAGTTGGGGTTGGACAATATTTCAGAGAAGAATGACGTTGTAAAAGGAGAGAGTCAGTGTGAGTTCTTGTAGCTAACACAGGTTTAAGTGGGGAAAATTCTGATTTTCATTCTTTCTGGTTTTCAGTGCCCGAAGTGACGAAACCAAGTTTAAGCCAACCAGTGGCTGCCAGCCCAATTGGCAACTCTCCATCGCCACCAGTCAATGGTGGCAACAATGCCAAAAGGGTGGCAGTGCCGAACGGACAACCGCCAAGCGCCGCCCGCTACATGCCTCGGGAGGTGCCGCCGCGATTCCGTTGCCAGCAGGACCACAAAGTGTTACTGAAACGTGGGCAGCCCCCTCCGCCATCCTGCATGCTCCTTGGGGGTGGAGCAGGGCCTCCTCCCCCAACAGCACCAGGAGCAAACCCAAACAACGCACAACCAGTGACAGGAGCACTGCCGCAGAGTGACAGTGGGACTGCAACAGGCAAGTAGTAATGATAATAATACTTAATGAATGTGTGTGTGCATGGGAGAAAAGGGATCACTAAAATTGTGCATAAGCATATATATGTATAATAAAACAACTCAAATTGCTTTTGGAGAGCTGACTTCCACTGCTATAGTGTATAGATTTCTCTTTCCCTGCTAGTAGCAATAGATGCATTTTTTACTAGTAGATGTAACAAGAAAGAGGGTTAATTTTCTTGAAAATGTGTTTCGGGTGGTTTGAATCAGCTGATGTAATGCTCTTGAGACTGCAGGTAGGTAAACACAAAGCATGGATAAGCAATATTTTGTGGCTGCAGTTCTTAATTGCTCTTTAGGTTTCATTGATGACATGAATTTCCTATCTTATCACTTTTTTATCTGGTTTAGTAAAACCAACGTGTAGGTTCCGGGTCTGCAAATGGCAGGTGTCTGTCACTTTTCATCTGGATGAAACAGAAAAATGGCCCTTCTGCTCCTGACCTTTTGTAGTAGTAATCTTGATTTTTCTCTTTAGATAGGCCTTCTTATAAAAGTGGTGGCTGGTTTGTTTTTGCTTTTCTGTTCACTTTGAATTCCAGAAGATAAACTGATTTTAAGATTAATTTTAGACCCCTCAGAAATTGCAAAACTGTAATACTTCCTTCTGCAGTAATGATAGTAGAATAAGTAAATTTTCACTCAAGACATCTGCCTTCTAAAGAAAAACTTGGGTGGCCTGAGATGACAAGGACAACTTTGATTCTAACAATCAAAGTATTTTTAAAAGAGAATACATGCATGAAAATTAAAAAAAATAATGATACCACTAGGTCTGAGTTTTTCTTGGATGGATTTGACTGACAGTTTATATATTTTGTTGTCTTTGGTGTTCCCTGTTTAATAGTGGGGTGTGTGACTTCCAATCTACAGTGGCAAAGTTTTAGCTAATCAGTTTAAAACCATTGTAAAGATGACTGATTTTAATAAAACACCTGAAAGATGAAGCGGGCGGGAGACCCAAGCCCGAAGTCTTTTGACTATATTTAAAATCCTAGCATTATGTCAGCATTGTTATACCTTCACAGTCATTGTAGTACAGTGACAAAGGAGACTTCATGGTAGTGAACATTCTGAAAGTTTTCAAAATGTCTCTATTATTTTTTAATGTTGGCTGAAGAACATTTTGAAGTATTTTAGAGTCAATTTAAGTTCTGTGTAGTTTTTGACACCTAATATTTTGGTTTTGATACTGAAATTTTATTTTTATGAATTTTTTTATTTTTACATTTAGTTTAATGATGCATTATCAACTAAGATGTTATATAGTTGTGTGTATGTGTGATTGTGGCAACTTTTGTTTCTCTTTCCTGATATGTCAGGGATGTTGCCAAGAGAGATACAGGTCCTTCAGACATGTCTCACCCCATCGAAATTGTTTGCACAGTTAACTCAGCTGAGGGAGCTGACTTGGATTAAAATCACCCTGGTTGTTTTTTAAAGCTTGTTTCAGTCTGGGGGATTTACCAGTTCAGCTCACTGAACATCAGTGGGAACATATCTGCTAGCACGTGAGAGTAGGTGTGCTAGAGGAGTGGGAATGAGCAGCTGGACAAGAGAAGGGCAGGGGCTGTCACCTGGGGTTCTCCATCGAAGTGTTCATGGAACTGTGGTGTTCCTGTCTTTGGCACATCATTAAACCCATCTGAGATCCTGGCTGATAACAAACTGGATTTCAGATTGGGCCCGATTTGGTCAGGCACTTATGCCCTGATACTGTGATTAATTCATCCCATATGAAAACAAAAGCTAGTTTCTAGAGGAGAAAATTTGCATTGTTGTATTTGCCAGATTGCTCTAGATGGTGTTGGTGAGGCTTTAATACGAAAAGTCAGTACATAACCCTTCTTTACATGGGTATTTTTCCACCAGTATTTAAACGCTACTGTGCCTGGTAAAGATGGCAAAGCTAGTTCCCTGAAAGATAACAAATTTTATTGGTGAAAATCTTTCAGTAGTTACAATACCATTGAAGAATCACCACCATCTCTCACAGCTAAACTTCATCTTTACTTCAGGACTCCATTTCAGTCCTTTTACTTACTTCTATTCCATACTTTTGTCTTTAAAAGTAGTTATTTGATAATAAATTTTCCATTTTGGTCAGATGAGAAACTCTTTATATTTTAACATGTATGTTTAAGAAAAGAGCCTCACCCCTTATTGTCAGACAAAACCATAAATTGGCAGAATTTTGTTATCACTGTCCAGTGTAGCAAGGGAATGCTGGTTTTATAAAATAGTCCATCAGACTGTCCCCTAGTATGCTATGTTAGCAAGCATCCCAGTCTTAATACTTTTTTGATGTCTTCACAGAAATGAAATGAGAAATGCTCTGTTAAAATCACCTGTGTAAAGATGTTGCTGAGTGTATGGCTGCCTGTGCAGCCCTCATTTGCTGAATCATTGCTAAATTGAAGAGAGAGCAACCTTGCAGTCCTTTGAACTTGTCTTTGGCTGTCCTACCTAAGCTCTTCTGGTGATCAGTCTAATCAGCTCTTATATTGATGAGGGGATGGGAGGGTGCAGGATGCTTACTCAGTGTACAAAATGATAGATAGAAATACGGGTAGAGTGGCATACTTCCTTGCTATTGTTACGTTTGCACTTGAGGCTGAGGCAACAGGAGGAACACAGTGTGCATGGAAACTGCTTGGTCTTCTGGATCTCAGTGACCAGGATATAATACATGAAGATAAACTTGTTCATCAGTATCCAAAGCTTCCAACAGAGTTCTAGTCTTGCTGTGAAGTCTGGATCTTTAGTGGTGGCCCTCGATGAAGGGAAATCTAGAGGGCATTCAGTGGATGTTCACTGGTTAAACTAGTGAACTGCAAGCCTGAGACAGGTATTGAAAGCAGTTTGTCTTCTGTTAAAAGTGTTAGCAACCAGAAATGGTGACACTCACTTCTGAATAGATAACGAATCCATTTTAAGGTCAGTAAGGTTTATTTTCATGGAAGCTATCATATGAGCCAGTATTGGTAGTAACAGTATATATGTATGAATACTGACGCAGACATGACTGTGAACTTCATGCTCTAAAAAAGCCTTAAACTGATTGGATGGTAAGTAATATATTAGGGTTCACTTTGTGGTTTTGCAGAAGGGTAATGTTTAGTTTTCATCACTGGGAATTTGTGGTGAGGGCCATTTAGGGTCCCTCGGTATTAAAAATACATAGAAAAATGAGTGGAACCCTATACAGAGGAAAACGCTGAAGTACTAATGGACTTAAATTATTTAGAGGATCAGAAGTAATTATGTGGATGGCAAGAGGGAACCTTTTAAACCAATGATGCATGTATGCAGACATCATGCTCCCATCACTGGCTTAGGCTTCATCCATTGTGTTCTGTCTGCTTTAAGATGATATGTGAGTATCTTGTTCACGTGAAATCATACCACATAGGATTTAATGATAGCTCACCACAGATGAAAGCATCCCTATTCCTTGTCATTCATCCTGCTAATTTCTTTATAGTTCCTCCAAAGCTCATTGAATTTGCCAGTTAACCCTGCACAAGGTGCTAAGCCAGCAAAAAACTAACCCATCAACAAGCAGACAGTTTTGTGTTGAATTAGTGAATATGGTTGACCTAACAGACTAACTGCTGCCAGAACTGTTACAAATGAGGGGTGAAACCTGCGGAACTTCAGGTAGGTAGAGCAGGTGAGAGGGAAGGAAAAGTGAGATCTCTTACTAGCTGTGGTGGTTTGACCCTTGCTGGAGGCCAGATGCCCACCAAAATCACTCTGTTACCTCCCTTTTCAGTTGGACAGGGGAGAAAATATATATTGAGAGGCTTAGGAGTTGAGATACGCACAGGGAGAGACCATTCCGCATGTAGCGTCACAGGCAAAACAGACTCAATATGGAATCAAAAAAATCCAACCCATCTAATATATTACACTACACACACAGTGAAATCGAAGCAGGATAGTGAGAAGTACAACCAGATCTTTAAAACACCCCCCCCCCCTCCCCCCCCCGACCCTTCTTTGTGAACTTAACTTTATTCATGATTTCTCTCCCTTCCTCTCGCCTGCCAGGTATCATGGGGGAGACAGGGAATGGAGGTTTCAGTTCTTCACGAGCTGTTTTCCTTCTTAGCGGTGGGGTAGGCATTCCTCACACTCTTCCCCTGTTCCAGC
>VZTU01007120.1:85141-118562 GCA_013400835.1 Zapornia atra
TCCTCCTCCCCTGCCCTCCCCCCCACCCCGCCATCTGCACTGACCTTGATGTCTACAAAGTTTCTTACACCTCCCTTCCTTCTCTGGCAGCAAAAAGTAGCTGCTTGCATTTTTTTCCTCTTGAATATGATTCCCAGAGGTGCTGTGACCACAGCTGATTGGCTCAGCCTTGGTCAGCAATGACTCCGGCCTTGAGTTGGCTGGTGTTTACTCTGTCAGGCCTACACAAGGCTGCTGCTTTTTGCAGAAACCACCCCTGCAGCCCCCCTTCTCCACCAGAACCCTGCCACGCAAAACCACAACACTGAGCTCCATCCAGTGACACAGAGATCAGCTTAGCTGTGTTTGCAAAACCAGACACTGTGGTTTCTAGGGTAAATATAACAGAGGCACAAGTGTGGGGTAATTACATACTGAATACAACTTGCATGTTGCTACGTAGAAATTGTCATTTGTGTAGCTTTGGACTCTTGATTTATAGTAACTTTTGGAAAGAATTTTCCTTGTTTTGCAAAGGGTTGAAAGAAATTCTTAGTTGCAAAATTAATTTGAAAGAGACAGTTGAAGCTCTGGGATTGACTTCTTCAGCCTTATTTATTATTTGTAATAAATTGTAGTTGCTTTGAGTCAGTTGAGTAGCAGACCAATGCCTGACTGCATGTGCACGTAAGTGCATATGAATGTGTGCACATATGGGTTCTTGTTCTATATATAGTCTGATTTTAAATGTACACTTGAAAAGTGTACATTCAGTGTTGGTAATGACCATGGAGGTTTGTTACCTGGGTTATAATTACTGTGTTGTACTCCATAGGGTTTTTTTAATCAGTATTCAGTGGTGTTTTCCAGCCTCTTGTTCTTGCAACTTTACTGTGCATTTGAGGGAAGGGTTCTTAATGAAAACAGTAATCAGTGGTGTCAAAACCAGGATGTCCAGTGCTTGTAGATACTATTGATTATTAATTGATTATTAATAACTTCTTTGGGTGGGTTTTTGTTTTCTTAGATTCAGCAATTGGAGGTGCTGCTGCTTCAAATTATGCAAATTCCACTTGGGGTCCTGGAGCCTCCTCCAACAGCGGCACCAACGCCAACCCAACTCACATCTGGGACAAGGTGATTGTAGACGGGTCTGACATGGAAGAGTGGCCTTGTATTGCCAGCAAAGATGCTGAGTCTTCTTCCGAAAACACCACCGATAACAACAGTGCCTCGAACCCTGGCTTGGAGAAGAATGCTCTGCCAGGAAGCACCACTAGTAACAAAGGAAAAGGAAGCCAGTGCCAGTCTGGAAGCGCTGGAAACGAATGTAATCTTGGGGCCTGGAAATCTGATCCCAAGGCTAAATCTGTTCAATCTTCCAACCCTGCTGCCGATAGCAACAATGGACTAGGTAATTGGAGGAACTTGAGTGGACAAGATAGAATCAGTCCCGGTTCTGGCTTCAGCAACTTTAACCCAAATAGCAACCCATCTGCTTGGCCGGCACTGGTTCAGGAGGGCAATTCTAGGAAAGGGACTTTGGAATCTGATAGTGGTAGCTCCAATGCACAGATTAGCACAGTAGGTCAGACCTCTAGAGAACAGCAGTCAAAGATGGAAAATGCGGGTGTTAACTTTGTCTCTGGCAGAGAACAGGCTCAAATTCATAACACTGATGGACCAAAAAATGGAAACACTAACTCCTTGAACTTAAGTTCACCAAACCCTATGGAGAATAAGGGAATGCCCTTTGAAATGGGCTTGGGGAACCCTTCCAGGAGCACTGACACCCCTTCACAAAGCACTGGAGAAAGAAAGACTGGGAGTGTTGGATCTTGGGGTACAGCTAGGGGGTCTTCTGGAACTGACACAGTCTCTGGGCAGAGCAATTCTGGAAACCATGGGAACAATGGAAAGGATAGAGAGGACTCCTGGAAAGGAGCTTCTGTTCAAAAACCTAATGGGTCACGAAATGATTCTTGGGATAACAGTAACCGGTCTACGGGTGGTGGGTCTTGGAACTTTGGCCCTCAGCATGCAAATGAAAGCAAATGGGGTGAAGGGAACAAATTAACATCTGGGGTCTCTCAGGGAGAATGGAAACAGCTGTCTGGGTCTGATGAACTGAAGATTGGAGAATGGAGTGGTCCAAACCAACCAAATTCTAGCACTGGAGCATGGGACAATCAAAAAGGCCACCCTCTTCCTGAAAACCAAGGCAATTCCCAGGCTCCCTGTTGGGGAAGATCTTCCAGCTCTGCAGGAAGTGAGGTTGGAGGTCAAAGCACTGGAAGCAACCACAAAGCAGGAAGTAGTGACAGTCACAATTCTGGACGCCGATCATATAGGCCTACACATCCTGATTGCCAGGCAGTCTTGCAGACTTTGCTGAGCAGGACTGATTTGGACCCCCGAGTGCTTTCAAACACTGGCTGGGGTCAAACTCAAATTAAGCAAGATACCGTGTGGGATATTGAAGAGATGCCACGGCCAGAGGGGAAGTCTGATAAAGGAACTGAGGGGTGGGAGAGCTCTGCCACACAGACAAAGAACTCAGGGGGCTGGGGCGATGTACCCAGCCAAAGCAATCAAATCAAGTCTGGATGGGGTGAGCTCTCGACCCCAATGGAGTGGAAGGACCCCAAAAATACAGGAGGATGGAATGACTATAAGAACCCCAATTCTTCTAATTGGGGAGGAGGAAGACCAGAAGAAAAATCGTCTTCCTCCTGGAATGACAGCTCTAGTAAGGATCAGGGGTGGGGTGGACGGCAGACTAATCAAGGATGGTCTTCTGGAAAGAACGGTTGGGGAGAGGAAGCTGACCAAACAAAAAACAACAACTGGGAAAGTACAGGAAACAAGCCAGTGTCTGGTTGGGGTGAAGGTGGGCAAAATGAGATTGGAACTTGGGGTAATGGTGCAAATACAAGCGCTGCTTCAAAGGGTGGATGGGATGATTGTAAAAGAACTTCAACATGGAATGAGACGGGTCGACAGCCCAACTCCTGGAACAAGCAGCAGCAGCACCAGCAGCAGCAGCAGCAGCAGGAGGCTTCTGGTTCTTGGGGTCCACCGCCCCAAACTCCAAGTAATGGGCGACCTCCAAACTCAAACTGGAACAGTGGACCACAGCCAGCTGCCCCCAAAGAGGAGGAGCCTAGTGGCTGGGAAGAACCTTCTCCACAGTCAATCAGTCGAAAAATGGATATTGATGATGGCACTTCAGCATGGGGAGATCCCAGCAGTTATAACTACAAGAATGTGAACCTGTGGGACAAGAACTCACAAGGAGGACAGGCCCCACGGGAGCAGAGCCTGCCTACTCCAATGACTAGCAAATCACAAGCATCAGGTACTAGTCTTGTTCCTTTCTTCAGCAAGCTTCTATGTATGAATGTAACCTTTAACGCATGAGATGCTTGTGTGGCCTCCAGTTCCTAATAGTTTTATTCCATAAAGAAAACCAGTTTCTTATTTAACTGTTTGTTCTGTATTTAAAGTGTCTTTAAAATTTTAATTGATCAGTCTTGAACCTCAGTAACTGATCTGAAGACTGGTCAGCTTACCAGTAAAAGAAAAACATTTGTTAGTTGACAAATCTGCATATTTAATCTGAGCTCTGAAGAAGAGGTCAAATTACAGAATCATAGAACCACTTGGGTTGGAAGAAACCTTTTAAGATCATTGTAGTCCAACTGCTAACCTAGCACTGCCAAGTCCACTGCTAAACCATGTCTCTAAGCAGCACATCTTTTTAAATACGTCCAGGGATGGTGACTGAACCACTTCCCTGGGTAGGCTGTTCCAATGCTTAATAACCCTTTTGGTGAGGAATTTTTTCCTAATACGTACTCTAAACTTCTTCTGGAGCAACTTAAGACCATTTTCCTATTGTCCTCTCTCTTACTACTTGGGAGAAGAGACCAACACCCACCTGTTAACCTCCTTTTGGGTTGTTGACAGCAATAAGGTTTCTCCTCAACCTCATTTATTAGTTATATGGGGAGAAATTATTTTTAATACACTCAGTTAACACTTGAAATTTGGCTAGTCTATGATTTAACATTATAGCTCAATTTGGTGCTGCTGTATGATAAAGAACACTTAGCACAGTATTTTCTTCTATGAAATACAGACAAGAAAAAGTTACACAGCCTGGAAATACATTAAGATGTTATTGTTATGTAATCTCTTCTCTGACTCAAACATGCATTAATGAATACAATCTTGTTTTAGTACATAATTCAGATACATCCTTACTCTTACTTCAGTATGTGAAAACCCTGAGTAGTCTGGTGCTTTTCGTTGGTTACAAAAGTTTATCAGATGGGGCAGCATTAGGCGTGGGGGTTCATGTTTAACCTGGGAGAAGAGCAGTACTTCACCGTAGCATTCTCTTCCTTTTCATCCCTAGAGGTCAGTGCCCCCTCTGAGTTTGATGAGAACAGTTGTCTGTTCTGTTGCACCCACGCTATTGGGAATCTAAATTTCTCAACAGAAAGAATGAAGCAGTAGATGAACAACATGGTGCTGCGCTGCAGTATTAATTAATTGTTTAAATGGTCTGTAATGAAAACTCTTTCTCCTTTGTGCAGTCTGGAGCAAAAGCACTCCACCTGCTCCAGACAATGGTACGTCCGCCTGGGGTGAGCCAAATGAAACCAGTCCCGGGTGGGGTGAAGTAGATGATACAGGAGCATCGACAACAGGCTGGGGGAATGCACCTTCCAACGCCCCGAATGCCATGAAATCTAGTGAGTATAGGCCAGATACCAGTTTCTTTGCAATGGTCCTGGAGAATTTTAGCATTTGGCCTTTTGATATAGGTCACCCATGGAGGAATTGTTATCTGAGGCCTAGAGGAAGTGTTGAGTGTTATGTACGATTTTGATGGATGAGTGATTAACTGCTTACAAGTGACTGGAACTTTGTCTTTTAAGGTAATGAAAAAATTCTTAACTAAGCAATTAAATGGGCAGCTACAGTTTCTGGAAGTGTTGAAATATGAGAGCATCTGGGTAAGGAAACGTGCCTCTCCAGATGTCTTTGCTTCTCTGGCTGCCCACTCGTTACTTGGCACATATACTTGGTACACGATAAACCATTCTTCCTGATCATATCAGAAAAAAGAATACACAGTACAGACAAATGTCACCATGGAGGCAGTTACTTGGTAATCTGTGGTTTGGTAATACAGTTTACCTTTGAATGGATTTTGAGAGGTTTTTTTGTATGAGTGGAAAGTTGTAACTCTTAAGAACTGAACTTTATTTTGTAGCTGAACCTAAATGCATTGACTGTTTTCTGGATATTACCTGGCTACAGCTATATTAATCATGAAATGTTGAACACTTACTTTAAAATGTACTTTGAGGTTAAAATTTTGCAGTATTAAGATTTTATATTTTGTGGAAATCATTCCTACTGATGTAAGTTGTTCCTAGAATTTTTATTTCTCTCTCTTTAAGGAAAATACAACGAACAAAAGCAGTCACCTGCTGTACCACATAGCAGTGTTACAGCCAAATCCAATACCATTTGGATACGAAGTTTCTAGTAGGAAATAACTGTAATACCTGACTGTTAACAAACTTGACTGGTAATGCCTGCTGTAAAGCCTTTTCCAGTTAGGAGGTGTTTTTGCAACATGAAACTGTCTGGAATGAAATTCTCTATACAGATTGGATGTGGTTGGGTCATTCTCCCTTCCTCCCACCCAAATTAAGTAGCTTGGCCATTTATGAAGTGAAGCTGGGGAAAAAAAACACTGCTTCCTTAATGTAAACAGTATAGCAACCTTTCTTGGCTGGCTGCAATGCTGCTTGTGCCTGACACGAACCTGTCACTTTGCAGGATGCGAGACTCTTCTTAGATGGATCTTTCATCTGTAAAAAGCCACCTAAATGTGATCAAATTAGAGCCTCTGAAATGCTACTGATGCATTTCTATGGGTTTGTTAATACTTAAGATAGTCTTTAAAGACTCTGCATGGGCAGTTGCTTGTTATAAGTGGTCTGCATGTGTGACATAACCATTAAGAGCTGCAGCATACATGTATATTTTGTACGTAAGCTGTAGAGGAGCAAAATACTTAGAGTTTCCCCGTGACAGCTGTTTCAGGTTGGGGTGTAGTAGGTCACCAGTATTAAGAGCTGAGATATTCATTTTCCTGTGTTCTGTGACTGCTTTCTCAACTCCTTTCTAATTGGCACCAGAAGGAATGAAGAAGAAAGCTACATTATTGAGTGGAGTAAGGGGAGATATGTCTTGGATAAGTTGGAAGAAGAGATTGGGACAAAGAGCCTGCAAAGGTATAATTTATGGTTGGAGGTAAGGACAGGAAACAGAGACTAGCAATGATACTAAAAGAAAACTAGAATTTAGGCCAAAGGAGGGAAGCATAGATCATTGTCCACCTGTTCTAAAAAAATTGTGTATTTATGTAGTTTTACCAGCATTGTATAGAAATGCTCTGGCACAAGTAGGAATAAATTTGGTTTTCTGTAGCATCGTTATTTTGTCTTCATCTTTAAAGTTTCCTTTGCTTACTGTAGCTATTTGTGCCTCCTCAGTCAACAGATGTAGAAAATGAAGCAGGAATCCTACAGACAATTCCTCTTCACACCACTGTCCAGATTCATGTTCAAGAATCTCAGACTTGAGAGCTGTCAGTGCAGAAAAATAATCTGTAGTCATGTAGTTTAAAACCAGGATCATACCACTATATTTAAACACTGTAGCTGGAAATAAATTAAAGGTGCAGGGACTACCCCATATATGACATTTCCGGATTAAGTTCTTGACTCTGCAGTCATAATCCTTAAATATAGCCTTTTCTGTGTAAGTAGCATGAATAAAGGGTGAAGAGGTAGATTTTTGTACCTAGACCAGCATGCTTCCTAAGCAGCACTCCCATTTTAGTACACAAATTAGTACACTTCTAAAAATGTTTCCTGTAAAGTATCTGAGATGTTATTTATGATGTATTTTAAGGTAGCTTGTAAACTGTCATGAAGTGCTGCCATACTTACCTTTGGCATGATCAAGGTAGAGGTCTCCTTGACAGACTAATTGCAATTCCTGACTTCTTGTACATCCAGATTTTCTGCTTTATGTGTTAATGTGCTTACCCCTGATTTGTACACCTAAACCCCAGACAGTTGAAGAATCAGTTATGAAGAATGTGATTGGGATCCTTTTTAAAGGAGATAAATGTGTGAGGAAGAAATAAGCGGAATGAAGAGTTACAGCAGGAACGAGGACAGTTGGACAGTTGACTGTATGAGGATGTGGGCTCTTGTTGGCTTGTCAGTAGAGGTTAAAAAGCAAAGTTGCCTGACAACTGGTGCTACAGAGTAACAGCCTGAAAAGCCAACAGGGAAAAGTCCTTAGGCTGAATTGATATGATGCAATGGTTGTGGCTTTCTGGTAATGGCACCTCTATGTCAGCAGCACTGCTAATAAGTCTTCTTGGTGACATTAAGAACAGAAATTAAAGTAGAATAGTTTTTTTAACATCAAACTACTTTTGCTGTTAAATATACCAGAGTGTGATGTCATGTCCTCTCCTTCAGATTATGCTTAGTTGTTATTCCTTAAAGTTCCTTGTTTCTGTAACTTCATAAAGGAGTTTAGTGCAAGGGAAGTGTTAAGGTTTAGAAGGAAGAGAGAAAATAATTGATAAACCACCTGCATTGGAGATCTCAGCACCCTGAGTTTTTAAGTGTTCTTGAAATCTTTCATTTACACTAGAAAACAACAGGTTGCCTTATAAAGAAATCCAAACGCAGCTGTGTCTGTGTAAGAGAAGAGGTCCCTGTGGTTATTATATCTTTAAAGGTTTGACATTGCTTTAAAGTAGATGTAAAACATGACATGCTAACGTGCCACTGAATCTCTTGAGTTCTGGGATTCATGCACAAGTTTCTACAGCTGTTAGAGTAAAGACACTTTCTTTTTCTTCCTTTGTGGTTCTGATGGTCTCTGCTAATCATCTTGCAGTGTCAGATCACCAGCTGCATGGTGCTATAGACTGCTTTTGAGCTTTTTTTTCTTTCTTTCTTTTTCTAAAGGTTCTAAATCTATGCAAGATGGCTGGGGAGAAAGTGATGGGCCAGTGACAGGAACGCGTCATTCCAGCTGGGAAGAGGAGGAGGAGGGAGGAGTCTGGAACACAGCAGGCTCTCAGGGAAGCAGTTCCTCCCACAACTCAACAAGCTGGGGGCAAGGAGGAAAGAAAACACAAATGAAGGTAAAATGCTTGAATGATTCATAACTACTGTGTTGTCTGAAAGCAGTATGAGTGATTTGTTAGAGCATTATAATAGTAGTTCTTTTAAAAATGTATTACAGATTTTATCTAGAAATGTGCCTGTTACAACAGCGTAAAAATTGTGAGGTTTCTGGATTTGTTTTAGTGTATTACATCTGTTGTGACTAATAAATCTGCCAGTAGGTGTCAAATTCTTTTGGTATGTTAAGCTGCAGAGCCATTACTAAATGAAACTGAGCAATAAGTACCCAAGGCTATTGCTCTTCTCTTGCTGACACATCTTTATGCGTTAGGCTGCTGCTGTTCTTGCATAGCCTGCTGAAGTTCGGATTCCACAGTCTGTTTGGCACATTCACTCATTTCTACTGACTGTTGGGTTTAGGTCTGACTTGTGTTTGTTGTTCTTAACCTTTGACCTTAAACAGGAGCAGTAGCTTGGCTAGAATCCCAAGTGAATGGCTTTCTAAGTCTTGTTTGTGCAAAAGGTTTCTAGTACAGTAGCACTTGGTACTGTATTAATATTAGAAGGACTGTGCTTTGCTTCTAATGAAATACGTAGCGCAAACTCAAGAGACAAGTGCAGAGCAGCTTCCTAGAATGTGGAATCCTGTTGTGGCATGGTATGGAGTTTTATAATTCCTGTTTTGCAAAGCTATTGTCATGGACTTTTACTCAATTAAGCTTTTTTTTTTATTTTAACCATCAAAGCAACTGTCCTTTTTTTCCCCTTCTTATTCTTGGTATTTTTTTCTGTTGAAGTGTGTTCAGTTTTGGTTTTGGTCAGCTGTAAATTGCAGTACAGCCAAATGGAGAGCCAGGTCAGCATGGTGCCCACACAAAAGAAACCATACTAAAGGGAAGAAAGGCAAGGAAGAAATCTGCCCCTCTGGTGGATTGAGGAATGAATTAAATTTTTTTCCTTCCTCTGTTACAATTTATCACAAAGCTTTCCAGGTTCAAGAATGAAACTGAAGATGGGATAAGCTTTCTACACAGCACGTGTTCATCCAGCTTGGTATACCTAGCAATCTTATGAGAGAGAAAAGAAAAAAGTATTTGGTAAATGTTTCCAGTCATGCAAAAAACTTCATTTCTTCAGGACATTAATTTATCTGATACCAGGATTTTCATTCAACATGCATCTCAGATAAATCAGAATTTAAGGAATAAAAAAGGCTTAAAAATACTTTTGTCTCTTTTTCCACCCCCCCCCTCTGCAGTGCTCATTAAAAGGAGGAAACAGTGATTCATGGATGAACCCTTTATCCAAACAGTTTTCAAATATGGGCTTGCTAGTAAGTAAAGTTTCAAAAATATAAAATCCAAATTCCTTTTAAAAAGTACGTTTTAAATACGTTTTTTAAAAAATCGGCTGTTTCACAGTGTGTAGCTATTTACTTATCTGTATTTGCTATGCTGGCATGTTGATTATAATACTTGGGTACTCGGCACTTCCTCGCTAGTCAGAATGGCATCTCAGAAAAACCCAAGATCTACTTTTAACTCTTCAGAGCTGCAGCGTTGACAGCTGTTGTTCTGAGATTGCAGTTTCTTGCAAATAAGATTTGGAGTTTTTGTGTGGTGGTGATGGTGGTTGTTGTTGCTATCACTGTTAGTTCCGGAACACGCTGTTTAGAGCACTCAAGGTAGAGGCCACAGCTCCTGGCTGTAGTGTCAGACATCTGTGATTAGTCCAAGGATGTTCATTCTGAATCTCAGACGTGTATCAGAAAAAGGAAGTCTTGGCTGTTTGTATTTTAAATACTGTGCAGCAGGGTCTTTTTAATGCAAAAAGGACTCAAAAATATTAATTGATGAAGTGAATAAATTAACAGCACATCATGGAGAGAAAAGACAGATATGCAGGGAAGTACCTTAAAAATCATTCCATACAAGTTTTTTAAAGAGCTTCTAACATTCTAATTAGTGAAGTATTTTACAGAATATTGTGCCAACTGTCAACCTGCAAAGCAGGCATAGTACAGAATGCAGGCTAGCAAAAGGTAACACTGCAGAGGTTTGGCGAGAAGCCCCTGGCTTCAGAAACTGTCATCGACATGACTAGGATTAGTTTGTAGTTTTTGTGGGCTCCCAAGCTCAAATTCAGTCTACTGGACCATAGATGCTTCTGTAAGCTGTGGGAACACCCTGTCCCAGTCTGCCAACTAAAGAATAACTTGGCAGCGCATTTCAAGATATGATGACTTGACGGGTCACAAGGATGAGCTGTCATTTTGGCCACTATTTTCAGTGTTTCATCTTTCGACCACTGGAACATTGAAGACAGAGGTTGATTTTGCAGAGCAGCTGTTAATTCCTGTTTCTTCGTTTGTTGCATGCATTCATGTGTCTGGTTTCACATGGGTAAACTTGCCGCACATGGCATTAGGGGGTCGAGGTGAGGTGTGTACAGGGTGGTACTGGGGATGCTTGTATTTACCTTCAGTTTAAAATAAAACTTTGGCACAAGCACACCCTTCCTTTGTGCCACCTGAACCATCTAGGGCTGCTTTCTGAAACGTTCCTCAGCATTTATTGAAGTCAGAACTGAATTATTTTTTTTTCCCCCTCAGAGTCAAACAGAGGACATTCCAGGCAATAAGATGGACTTGTCTGTAGGTATGTATAATTAAATTTAGATGCATTTGTTATACAAGATCATGCGTGTAGTATTTTTATGTGGATGACATATGTGCATTGGAAAGGTTTGATCCTTACTTTTAACACTCCTCAGAATAGAAGGATAGAGTTAGAGCATCCAGTATCTTGGTCGTAGGCTTTGAATAGTTTCACAGCTGGTGCTGATAAGCAAGGTTGGGATGTACAGAACAAAGCTACAATTTGCAGAGGGTCATCCTAAAAGACTGGTTCGAGCCATGTAGTTTGTGTTTGTCATTACTGTTTCAAGAAAGCGAAGGTCCATTTTCATTTGGTGAAAGGGGAGGATTGTTATAGCTCTTGGAAGTAGGACATCCCAGCTACCACAGCTCCTTGGAGGTGAAGTGAGCAGAAAAAAATACCTTCTACCGCTGATTTCTTCAATTGCTTGCCTCAGGCTATTACAGGTTACTGCTCAGTGGAACTAGATGTTTCACTCTTGATAGCCTCACCATGAGTATTACACAGCTTAAGTAGGATGGGCTGTATGGGAAAGCACTATCCTGAATCAGAGTTGGAATTGACCACTTGGATCGATGCCATTTAATCAACTATGAATTTGTTTCTTCTTTGGCAAACTAAACTTGTTTTAACTTTCTTCTTTGGCAAACTAATTAGTGAACTCTTACAGAAAGCTTTTTTTGGTCTTGAAATCAGATTTAGTTTTGCATTCTCTTCTCCAAATTGTCTCTATTCGCTAGCATGATACTGCGATAGAAATACCACAGAAACCTGCCATTTGAGATGGCATGCCTGCAAGATTGCTGAAGAAGGAATGGTCCACATCTGCTGTTCCAGTTGGTTGTTATCAAGTGTTTGAAGGCTTACTAAGACTAACAACTTGTACGGCACAGCCTTTGATGCTTACAAAGGGGAAGAGGGTTTCATTCCTGTTCTAGGAACTACTTCAGGTTTTGATTCTTCAAAACCTACAGAAGCAGGAAGATCACCTCATATCCCTGGCTACAAAAACAGGTCTACTAGTCCAATTAAAGGACATTGCTGCTTTACTGACAGCTTTAGCTGACATCCGGGTCCAGACCCCCCGGCCTGGTCCCCTGCAAAGTCACAAGTCCCCCAGCAAACCTGCTGAGGTGTGGATCGATCTTCACACGGCATAGGTGTCTCTGCTCCCCATCCTCATCCATGGGCTTTGGGGGGACACCCGTTTCACCATGGTCTCCACCACGAGCTGCAAGGGAAACTCTTTTCGCCTTCTTCACTACCCCCTCCTGCGGGCCTGGCCTTGGTGTCTGTGCAGCTTGTTACATCTTCTCGCTCCCGCTCCGGTGGCAAAGTGCGCCTGCCAGCAGGGTTTTTTCTCCTATATGTGACTCACAGAGGCGCTATGACCAGCTCTGATTGGCTCAGACTCCGATTTGGCCTTGAACTGACCAATGTTTTCAAAATATGGGGCTTGCAGAAAGCTGTAACTGCGGCTTACAAAAGCCCCCGAAGCAGCACAGCTACACAAAACTGTACTGTGGTACTATTTCTGAAAACCACCTGCACAAGTAGTTCTGTGAGGTCTCTGGATCAAATAAATGGCTGTTCACAAGTCAAATACAGTTAGTTTCAAAATCTGTTCTCAGTCATTGCTGTAGGTTAGAATAGTATGGGGTTTGTGACACAAGTTGACCGTGTCCAACACCAAGGATAGAAACTATTTAATTCGGAGATACTACCTGCCAAAGAACTTACCAGGTCTGTGAATTGTGTTCATCTAACTATCTAACAGTGACAGTAGGGAAGGACATAGAAACTAGAGCTGCTCCTTCAACTCTGTTTTATGTTGGTACAGATGAGAGACAGTTGACTAATCTTAATGTGTTGCCCCCACCCCAGAAAGTAATTCACTAGAAGATGCTGATTTCCTCTAAAGTGTCTTCTGTCCTAGTGATACGATGGCCTTGCTAATGAAATTGGATCTGTAGTATCCGGGCTTCTGGTACCAGTGGAAAACTAGGTAGCTCAAGTTGAAGCCCTGCAAATGCAAGCAGTGTAAATACTCATTCTGATGTGTAGTAAGTTTTAGGGACTACAGCAGGCATTTCTTTTAAAACTGGTCATCATGCTATAATTGCTGTTTCTGTACAATACTGATTCTGCTGTACCTCTTCTGTGCCTTTCTAGTATTGTTGACCAAATTATTTCAGTATTACACTTTGCAAGATATCTGTCCTGATGTTGACCCTCTCTGTACCAGTGCTGTCACCAGCTTTAGTACTTCTTCATCTGCCCCTGTGTAGCATTGTGTATGATGCTGTAGTTGGGATTTTCTTAATCACAAAAAAACTTGCTGGGAATATTCATTAATCTTTGATACCAGAGGTAGAGTTGTGGTAGTCAAGACTGACTTCTATCTAGTATCAACTCCAGATCTGGTATTCTAATGCAGACACTATTCAGTGTCTCAGCTTAGAATCTATTGCATTCTTGAAATGCATATCACACCAACGTGTCTTTCTTCTAAATATTTAGGCAGCTCCCAGTAAGAGATGTTGAAGTGGGCATTTGTATAGTACAGCCCAGTTTTGGGGGAGGTAATAGGATTTTTGGATCTCTCCAGTTTGACTTCACACAGCCTCCCTGGAATTCAGGCTTTGATGGTGTCATGCTTCTCTGAGATCATCTAGTTGGAGACAAATCATCATCTTGGATGTTTGGTTCTCATCTGCCTTCAGATGCTGCTGTTAAAGAACAGATCTAAGAATACACAAATGAAGAGGACAATAGCCTGGATTAGGCTGATTATAGCTCTCCCAGTTCTTTATCTCTAAATTAATCTTTTGGATCCTTTAGAACTTTTAGCTGTAAGGCCTTTAAGGCCATCAGACCTTCTGAGGACAGATGGCTGATGCACAGAATATTTTGGGAAGTGGTGCAGAAGTGTTACATACTTAGTCTTGATGTGGTGATAGAGATCTACTTTATAGTGTGTTTTTCCCTCACTAGAGTTTGAATGTCATCTTCCAAGCTCTTGTTTCATTTTGCATTTTTCACAGTGTTTGTCACAGCTGTTAATAGCAGGGGAAAATCCAAGAACTGATGGAATGTCTTATTTTATGAAGATGGTTGGACTTTAACCTGTCCTACATTTTTTCATTTAGAGGATTTCGGGCTTCATATTTATTCATGCACAAGTGTACTTGCCTACTGCAAAGAGTAAAATCCAAACTTTCAGATTGTAATGGTTGTCTTGTACTCTGTAAGGTAAATGTATTCTTCAGCCACCTGCAGCATTTATAGCTTTACTGGCAAGTGCAGAAAACAGACTCACACAACGGGTTTCAAGGTTGCATTAGAATTATCTGTGAATGAGATAAATTAATATTATCATCTCTTAGGAAGGTCATGTTTATATTGAAGTTTAAGCAGCTGCTGCAGCACCAAATGGTACACATATCTATGCTTGGAGACTTTAAAGGTGCTATTTAATGCTGTACATGTTATTTGACAAGCCATTTTACAAGGCATCATTCAGTAATGTTTGAGGAGCTGATTGGATCATCAGGATAACTGAAGAGACAAAAGGGTGTTTCTGTGGCTGAGTCACCTTGTGTTGGCATTGACCAAGTTTCGTTTCAGAGTGATGCAACTGTCTCACTTTCAGTTTCTTTTAAAGCCACTAATGGATGGGGCTTCTTGTCTAGAAGTAAAGCACACAAAGTTCATGGAAGTGCATTCCTGGCATTGTTTTAATGGCCAGATGTAGGTATTAACAGGATTGAGATGTACGTGACATTTTGTGACTGCTTTTTAGGATAGGTTAGAAAGGGATGAGCTCATCCAGGTCAGTATGACTCCAGTTACAAGCCAAGATATGTAGGTGATTTATTAAGTGTTTCTGTGATAAATTATGTTGAAGTCATCTGAGAGGGTGAAGCTGGATCAACTCTGAAAGCTGTGCCAGCAAGAAAAAACATGTAATTAGTGCTTGATTTCATAAGTTCTTGTCAGTAACGTACCTATGAATATTAATAGTTTGCATTTGCACATTAAGAAGAGATGCTGGCTATAAGACACTTCTTAAAGGACCAGCCAGGTAAGTGTTTTGAAGGTATCAGCATGATTAGCTGTCTGCTGTGTTTGATAAAGGCTTACTGTTTGGTCAGTGATAGGGTAGGATATCTATCTTCAACTTCCTTTGAAGGAGTCGGAGTTTGGTTAACTCTAGTGTTAGGATTTTTAAACTCTTCTTGGAAAGGCCATATGTGCTACTAAATGAACTTATTTGAAACTAAAAATACCAGCAAAGCTCATCTCTATGGTGCTGTTCATATTTTAAAACAACAATGTTTTCCATCTACTTCAACATAACATTATGCATCTGATACCTTAAAAGGTGCCAAGTATGACCAAAAAAATTGTTCCTTGGCAGCAGTTAAGTGTGTGAGGTAGAAAACTTCCTTCAGTCAGCACTTGGCTAATGATAAGCATACAGAGAAAGAAGATGTCTTGTTCACTGTATGTGTTACAGTTTGATCATCTGCTGTTAGTGTCTCTTCATTGTGTTCCACAGGATTACACACTGTTGTTTACATCAGGACACTGTAGGGGATGTTTGAAAAGTGTCTGTCACTGGTTGTGTAGTATTGCATACAGGATGAGGGAGACTGGTTGCCGGTCTGGAAGTTAAGTTAGACCAGATGATCTGTGGTGTTCATGAGTTAAATTCACGTGACTTTAGGAGAGCTGTGATCAAATTATGTGTGTGGTTTTGCAGTTTGAAAAATTCTTTCTTGATGCCAAACCCAGTAAAGGCTAAGTAGAATATATGGACACCTTCAATAGTGGTGTGTTTATAGGTACTGAATTACCAATAAATAACAGAGTTCTGGAAGACATTGAGAATTATGTATGTGATTATTATGGGTTGAACTGGACTGATGTAGAAATGTATATGTTTGTGTCTGTAAATAAATTGTGAGAAATACTTCACGTTAAGCTGTCTAGACTAAATTGGCTTGTCCAGCCTTAAAAATGAAGCTTCCTACTTTAATTTTTCAGCATCTCTTAATAGCAACTGCAGCCATGATAAATTCTAAGTCTGATCTAATGATACCCCGATCTTAAAAGATATTTTCTTTGGCTGTGAACTTTCTGTCATGGCATGTGGTAGAGATTATCAGTACTAATCTTACCTCCTTTTCTCTTTCTTGCAGGTGGTCTCCCAGATAAGAAGTTTGAGGTAGATAAACGAGCCATGAATCTCGGGGATTTCAATGACATGATGAGAAAGGATCGATCTGGGTTCCGTCCACCTAATTCCAAAGACATGGGAACCACAGATAGTGGGCCTTATTTTGAGAAGGTGAGAGAAATATCTTTAGATAAATTCATAACAACATGTATTTTGAGGTCCTAGTTTTTATCATACACCTCTGGAAATGCTAAACATTTTGTAACCTTGGACAAACTCAATAATAAAAGGTGTGGGTGAGCTAGCTATGTAGAATAATATGTATATAAAACAGAGGTGTCAGATATGCTTAGACAAACTAAATCATCTGGGGATAATAAGGCCTTTTTAGAGCAGACTGTTCTTAATATGGACAGAAAGAAATTCCTTTGTTTTCAATGGAAGGCTAAACTAGTAGCATTGAAATTCATTATAGATTTCATCACAATGATTCTTTGGCTACAGACCACAATCATCTACTGTAAAAAAATATTTAAATCTAAGTAAACACAAGTAATCACAGTCTCCCAATTTTTTTCTGCTTTCATGTCTGTCGTTTATTGGAAACACCCTTTCTTAAATTCTGCAACCCCTAATGCTGTATGTCCATGTTCTGTAAGCTTCTGTATGACATCTGTTTCTCTGTGACATCTGTTGTATGTTAATGTGGTAGCGTTCCTTTCCTATTCTTGCGTATTTAAACAGAAGCTTTCACTGTTACTATCAAACATTAATTGCTTCACATTATGAATTGGAGAGTGTCCAATGGACTCAGAATGCTTGAGGGGTTTTTTCTAATACAGTTTGTAAAATGGAAAAGAAATTTGGTTTAAAAACTCTGAAGGCGTGTAACTGTCAATGAATTTAACTCCTCCATTTTGGTGTAACAGGCCAAAAACCAGTTTTGCCAACTCCCTCTGGTAGCCTAATTGTTAAATACCACACAGCTAATGTATTCCTCAAATTATGCTTGTAGATGTGTGCTAACATTAGGAATTCATTCAAGACTCATTCGTTTCTGTCATGATAACCACTCTCAGAAGTGAACTTTGTGATAGTTCAAAATGTATTTTTAAAAGAAGTGGTTAGGAATTTATTGATTCTCTCCTTGGACCAAAATCTGAATTGTCAGGTGGTCATTTGAGTCAGAAGTTTTGTCCTTGTAATTGCTATTACAAATTAACTTTGCTTTTCCTGGTCACTCACTGTCCCTCTTTCTCTCCTCTTGCGTTCTGTTGCTTCACTAACCAACTCCTGCTGTTGGCTAACTGCTGCTTCAGCTGACTTTGCCTTTCTCCAATCAAGATGGGTGCCTTGGGGATGAGGCTCCCTGCTCTCCCTTCTCCCCTTCTCCCAGCTACAAGCTGTCTCCCTCTGGTTCCACACTATCCAACGTCGGCCTTGGGGCAATCGGCTCAGGGCTCAGTCCCCAAAACTTCGCTGCTAGACAAGTAAGCAGGCCACCTTATAAGATGCATTGTTATAAGGCTGCAACCTGGGCTTAATCCTGGTTAGTTGGTTGCTTGCATTTGTTTTCCTACTAAATACATTAATATTGTTAATGGAAGTTTCAGCCATTGAGAATCAATCCACTTTGGTTCCTGTTATCAAAATATATTCCCTTTGGTCCCCTTACTTCCCAAATCACAGTGTAGCCACACATAATGTGCTTTTCAGAAGTCATGAAGTTAATGGCAATCTTTATAATTTAACTGCTGCTTTAAAACTCAGTTAGAGGCTGTTGATTTGCCCCACCACTCCCTGACACTGAATTTTTCCAGACTCCACCACTGACCTTGTCTGTAGAAATGTGCCTTAAAAAAGTTGTAGTCACTTTGCATTATGCCTATTCCCTTCTCTCTCCCTCCTGGCCCAAAGAAAGGAAGGATTTAGCAGCCTTTAAAAAACTTGAAGTAGCGATGGTTTTGTTCTGTTTATGGGGGAATCATGGGGACGAAATGAAATGGGTAACTGCAGCTTGGAAAAATTTCTGGCTATTAAGTTTTGCACTATGTGGGAAGAAAATGTTGCAGGAATACTAGGAAATGAAACAATAGAACCTAAGTATTGCAATTAGATTAGCTTATTTAGTCATGTGCCTCACATGATGGTGTTCCCTTGTGTTGTCTTTTTGTTTCTGTGTGACACAATCAGTGTTTGAACTTTAGGTTTAAGTCCAAAATTTTCAGGCATGTTCTTGGATTTGGTGTGTTTTAGGGGGGTCTGAAAGTGTAGCCTCAGCTTCAGGCCTCTCAAAATGTGTTGACCCCAGTCAGTTCTTTCTAGAATAAAAACTCTTGTCTCTTGGGGTTTTTTTTGTTTATCTTCTTACGTGTTTAATACCACAACTTGAGTTGCTTCTGAAAGAGAAGATAAATTAAGGATGCAAAATGTGATGTAGGTGAATTTGAATGAGGCAATCTGTGATGCTTCCAGTACAGAGGCAAGATGAGAGACTTCTATTTTAGCAAAAGGATAGTGGAGGATGCCCAGTATTGTGGTAAAAGGGAGGTAAAGTTTATGAAATCCTGGTATGTGAGGGAAGGAAAGGTTTTGGAGAAGGCCTGCACAATCTCAGGTTGGAAGAAAGATTAATTTGTTGGGTACAGCGGTGCTGCCTTGGAGAGGGACAACAATGATGGCTGAGAGATGGAAAATGTACTATATAGGTCCCCAGGTATCTGAGGATACACAGATGCCCTGATACACAGTAGATGTGAAGTTCTGAGGGTCTTGAAAATGAAAGGACAGAACCATGACACATGACCTTTTGGAGTACGACCTTCAGATTCTAGAAGCAACAGCGTGCAACTGTTAGTGTAGGAGACTGTCCGTAACGTTTCCTGGCGCTTTGAAAGATGTTACAAATAAAGACAGTCGGCTCCATGGCTGAAATAGTGAAACATAATCACAAACTCTCTTTGCTCTTCCTTGTGCAGTAGGCAACAGAAATTGCTTATAAAACAGTAAATACTTCTCATTAGAAAAAACCCAAAACCAGCAACTGTTCTTGCTTTAGAAAATAAATCACTAGAAGGAGGAAAAAAAAACCCCTGCAAATATTTTTTTGTCACTTGAAAATATTCCTGGGGGAAAGAAACGGGGAAAAGAAAAACACCTCTAATCCTAAATACTGAATGAAGTTCTCACATCAGAAGGAAAATTTTAAATGACATTTTTAAATTGTAATTTGTTAGTGAAAGGCTTGCAGAGGAAGTAATGTGTGATATCTCAATAACCTACTGAATCATCTAAAAAAGATACCCAAAATTCTTGTTTTAAGTCAATGGAATGTGGGGGGTTTTGAGCATGTTGTTTGTACTCCCAACGTTCCATTTCCCAAACGGAAAACACTAGCTTTGTCATGTGCTTTGGAATAAGTGGATAAACATGATTCTTCAATTTAGAGGAGAAAAAGCCTGCATCTCAAAAACGTTAGCACAGCAGTTGTAATCCAGGTAGAATATTAGTGATTTAGGGCATCTGAGTAATTTTAAGGGTACTCTGTTCTAAGTCAGTACTTGCCTCACTGTTATTGATATGCAGTTAATAGCATAGAAATCCATTATCCTGAAAGATTCATCTTCTCACTACTGCTTTAATTTTATAGGGTGGCAATCATGGTTTGTTTGGAAACAGCACAGCACAATCGAGGGGCATGCACACACCAGTGCAGCCACTAAATCCTTCCCCCAATATCCGGGCGCAAGTGCCTCCCCAGTTTCTTTCTCCCCAGGTAAGGAATTTATAGTAACTGGTTACTTGTAAAAAGTAGAGCTGCAGCCTTCAGAGCACATTGAGGGTACTTACACATCTGTCTTAGTCTTGATTTGATGTTCAGAAATCAAAACCATAGATAAGATGAAAAAATAAAATTCATAGTTGCAAGTGCTTAAAACTCAGTGCTTAAGGATTGGCCTTCTTTCTTTGTCCAAGGCAGTTGATGGTAAATGCTCACTTACCAGTACTTTTAAAAATCAAATTAGATTCAGGAATCCAATGTCTTTATAGGCTTTTCCAAAGTACTTTAAAAACAACAAAAACAAGTGAAAGCTGAAAGTTTTTCTGAAGTATGATGGGTTGCTTAATTTTTTTCAAGCTGTCTTGTCCTGTGCTTCCTGCCCCCCGTCCCCCCAAAAGAGAGGCCTGATTAAGGGCTACACATTGCATTTTGCATTGCAGAGCTCTAAGACCTAAGGTTTTTCAATTGCCCAAGTTTACCTTTTGCTTTGAAGGCTTTCAGAGATTCTCTTGAATTCTACTTGTGTAACTCTCAAATAATGCAGGGAGAAATGGGGGGAATCTTCATCCACTCCTCTCTTAATATAGCTTATTCAGCATACAAAGAGATTAACTCTTTCTGTGAGGCACTGTTTCTTTGCTCCAGTGACTGCATGAATGCCTTTCTTTTCCCTTGTCAAGCAGTACGTTTTTAATGTGGTAATGCAGTACTGTGATTACTGATTAGCTGCATAGATCTCAGCACTTTAATTTAGTTCAGTCTGTAGCAACCGCTTGGTTGGGGGAGGAATCTTTGTCTGTGTGTCTGCATCTGCACATGTAATACTGTATATTGTCAATCAAGTGAGGTATTCATTCTGCTCAAGTCATAGACTGTGCATGTTTAAATGTGATGTGTTTAAAAAACCTGTAATGTCTTTCCTGGAACACCAATTAAAATCAGTGTTGTACCTATTGCTTTATAGAAATACTTCTACTCCATCACCTTTTCTTATAGCAGTGCATTTCTTGAAGATATGTAACTGGTTTCCATGCAGGTTTCGGCCTCCATGCTCAAACAGTTTCCCAACAGTGGCTTGAATCCTGGTCTTTTCAATATGGGTCCCCAGCTTTCTGCACAACAGATTGCCATGCTGAGCCAGCTTCCACAGATTCCCCAGTTTCAATTAGTAAGTAGCTAGTAATCTTGTGAGACAGACTGTTTACAAATTGTCTGCTGAAAGACTTTTTTTTTAATGTCTGTTCTAATTCTGTTATGTTCTGCTGATCTCATGTTATTTTTGTACAAGTATTCCTTGTTTGTTGTATGGAGAAATACAGCCCTCTTAGAGGGCAGCAAGGAAACTGAACAGGCCTGTGTAGTTATTGAGAATGTTGCCAGGAGTTAGTAACAGTTTCAGCAACATCTTTGTACAGAAAGCAGTTGTTAGATCTTTAATGAAGTTTTCTTCAGACTTCTAGCTGTACTGATGGTAAGAGAGCAGGTACTGGTAATACTGTTGTATGATGTTTAATTGGAAAAAATATGAAGTGTATAGTATTCTTCTGATGTATTCATTGTCATTGTATTTGAGTGTGTGGAATGAGATGTAGTTTGCCTAAGTTCTGTGCAAAGCATTTGCTCCTGGCATTTATATTTCACCTGTATTTTCACTCTTCCCACCCCCACTTACCTTGTAGGCATGTCAGCTCCTCCTTCAGCAGCAGCAGCAGCAGCAACAGCAGCTGTTACAGAGCCAGAGGAAGTTATCTCAAGCTGTGCGACAGCAGCAGGAGCAACAGGTTTGGCACTGTTTTTGACAGTCATACGAAGTATGAAGTGCGCTGGGAAAATGCAATCTGCAGCAAAGACAGCGCTTGCTTTAGTAATTCATCTGCTCCCTTCAGTTGCACTTTTCAGAGAGCAAGGTGCTCTGCGTCTCTTTCGAGTCACTGTTCACCTTTACTGAAATCTGTGTTACAGTATAGGATATATAATTCCTTTTTTTTTTCTTTCATTTGCAGATTGCTCGTATGGTGAGTGCCCTCCAGCAGCAGCAGCAGAGGCAGCCTGGCATGAAGCATTCACCATCCCACCCTGTTGGGCCTAAGCCACATTTAGACAGCATGGTACCCAATCCTTTGAATGTGGGTCTCTCAGATTTACAGACCAAAGGGCAAATACCTGGATACGGTTCAGGTAAGTGCTCTGTGGAAAGAGAATTGGTGCATTACCTATAGTTCCTATATTAGACAATTAGATATGAGTCCAGAAATGAGTAGTTTATGTATAAGCACTAGAGCAAAGGTTACAACAGCTGTCAGCTCTTGTTCAAATTGTGTTATTTTTCATTACATGGGAAGAAGGCAAACCTTAAAAACAAAGCATATCTTATGGCATACTGACCTAACAAACATATTTATAAGCTCCCTCTGGAATGTTTGATGTGCTAGTGTTGATTTTTTTTTTTTTTACCTTACTTAAGATCATAATTACTCCTTGTTTGAAAATACTTAAATGCAAAAGAGCAAATGATAATGGAGTTTTGTTTGTTTCACAGGCTTTGGCTCAAGTGGCATGGATTATGGCATGGTGGGAGGGAAAGAGGCTGGAACAGAATCCCGCTTCAAGCAGTGGACTATGATGGAAGGGCTTCCCTCTGTGGCTTCGCAAGATGCCAATATGCACAAAAATGGTGAGAAGGGGGACTGCCTATTTCAGGAAAGTCCTTGCAGTATCATTTATCCAGAGCTAAAACAACTCGGATAAAATTCTGCTTCACATTAGTGAATGCCTTACCTCTCCACTATATGCATCTTAAATATTTTTTTGGTTTAGTATACCACAGTAGTACCATACCCAACCTTTCCCAAGTGTTAAATGTGTCTTTTTAATGCTTCAGGTGCAATAGTGCCCCCTGGAAAGGCTCGTGGAGGATCGCCCTACAACCAGTTTGACATAATTCAGGGCGATCCACTCGGTGGCCATGCAGGCCCTGCTGGTGATAGTTGGTTACCTGCCAAATCTCCACCAACGAACAAGATCGGAAGCAAATCCAGCAACGCCAGCTGGCCTCCAGGTATTACATAAGGACAGGGGTTATGTCATAGCATTAGAGTAGATGTGCTGGGACCTTTCATTATTGTACTTTTTAATTACCTCTGCAAGGAAAATACTGCATATAATATTTAATAACCTCTCCAAGGAAAACACTTGGTCCATGACATCTTTTTCAATTTCTTCCACGTTAAAATTAGAACATAAAATTTGAATTTTCAGTAAAGGATTGCTGGGCTAAATATGAGCCAACTGCTGAACTGCCTGAAAAGTATTTGATATTTGTTAGGTGATCTCTCTCCTATAGTTTGGTGACTGCACACTTAGAGAAGACAACTTACATGAGAGCACTTGTTCACAGAATACACAATACCAGCTCCTTCCTCTTCTGTTGATTCCTTGTGCTGCATTAGGCTGACACAGTGTAAAAATTCTGATTGATAGCATGGAATCAGAAAGCAAAAGATGTAAAAGCTTGTTTTTTGTGAGAGTGGGAACAGGATTTTCTTGTCTTGACCTTTTGTATTTTATGTGGCATGAACTTTTCTTTTGGCAGTTGTTTACAAACATGATTGACTGCAGACCACAAGGTTTCTTTTGCCAACAATACCAGTACAAGATGTATACAGTGTGTGTGCTGTGCTGTTGTGGTTCACCTTTGCTCATGTCATGTAAAGGATGAAAGAACATTGCCATGTTTCAGTACTGCTCAGCAATCTTGTGGCTTGAGTAGAGGTTTCTTGCTTTTTGGGTTACAGTCAGTAGCACATTCCTTAAGTCTTCTAGAGTTTCACTGGCAGAATTTCTAGATATTCAGGAATCTAGAAAAAATACATACAGACTTAAACATGCACACCACTTTCTATGTAAATCATTCATTAAACAAAGGGTGGCGTACTTGAAGTTGCATGGATAAATCATTGGGGCTGTTCAGCAAATAGTGAATGCTGTGATTTTTCACTGCCTGGAAGACTCTTACATTCCAGGAAAACATTCCTAAATGCAGATCCTCTGCTGTGTATCCCCTCAAGCACAAAAACCTAAAGGTGCCAGTACATCTCTTGCATAAACCAGTAGCATAGAAAACCTTGGCATTGGTATGACAGATATAACTGCAGGAAACCTAGCAAAAGTAGTGTAAGCTTTTTATGTGGGGAATCTCTTGGTGTCTCACCCTGGCAAGAAGATGTTTTCTGATGAGCTAACAGAGTTAAAGAATTAGTTATCTCAAGAGGGTCTGCACACCCACAACATTTCACAGCACTGCCTGTTCTCTGTGGAGGTATATTTGCATTACCTTTCTGCCAGCTTCTTGAGCTGGCATTACTGTTCATAATACCGGCAACCCCAAATTTTACTGTATTTTTTTCAGGACGTCTCTTACAGACTCATTGTTGCTGAACTTGTTTCTTTAGTTTCCATTCCCCTGTATAATACTAAGGTATGATAGCGCTGCAGTCCCACTGTCAGTGCTAACTAAAATTTTTGCCTCACCACTGAGGGGACAGCTGGGGTTCACAAACCCTGAAGATAACGCTCTCACTGGGATCATCAGTACCATCCCTAATTTCTTGTGTATATGAGTAGCCCGTGACTCTGATTGCAGATGTCATGTAACAGATCATGGGTTTGGGCACATGGCTTTTATGCAGTTACTGCTGTATTGCTAGCCCTCTCTTTGTGAGGTCCATAGACCACTGGAACAAGCAGCTACTGTTCTATAACCTTCAGCCACTTGGGCTGTCTCATAGCCTCTCTGGTTTATTGGCTTCCCTGAGGAGGAAAACTTGGATGAGATCAACACCCCAATGAAGAATAAAGACAAAAAGTTATTTGACACTGCAGGTCTTTATTCTCTGCAAGTTTGCAGATGAGTCCTGCTGTCCATTCCTGGCACGGAGATAGTTTTTCTTCCTAGAGCTGGAAAATAAGTTGTTAACGAAAGTGAGTTGCAAGAGAGAAATCTCTTGAAATAGAGATTCCTGCGTGATTCCTTTGAATGAATACAGTGGTCACTCAGCATTCACCCTGACTACACCTCTCGCGTTTTCCTCCTAAACTCCATCTGCTGCAGAAATTCTGCCGTTCAAGAGAGCAGTATTGTTCAGCACAAAGATAAATGAAGTGATGCCCAGTCAAACTGATATCACAGCTGGAGGTGAGAGCAAGTTTTGCTGCATGGGTGAGAACATGTGTTTTGGTTATGTCACACAGACTTGCATACCTAGGTATTACTAGACAATAATTTTCCCATTCAAGAGCAGGTCAGTGAAACACACCAGGCAGACTGGCCTGGATGCATCTGTCATGGTATTCCTGGTAATCTTACGTTTGAACTTCTTGGGAGGACCTTTGAGATATCAGTGGAGAAATGTACTTTAACTTTTCTTTAGTATTTAGAAATAAAAGAGCATGTCTGTAGGGAGAGTTGGTGAACGTGGATGGGGAGTGACAGTTACTCTCAAAGGGTAGGTTGGAGATTTGTCAGTATGCTGAAGTTCAAAGAAAACTTTTCTTCAGACCAGGACTATATTGATGAATGAATGTGTTTATATACACTACGCCTGATCTTTGGAGCCTTGTTTGTATATTCCTTAACTTTTTGATGAGAGCTTATGATGCGCATGGTTTTCAGTCTCACTAATTCTCAGAAATCTTTACACAGGCAAGACTTGGATTTTCCTTTTTTTTTAAAGAAGTTGTAAATTCCAGGTCCTAACCTGCATTCATGGATTCTTTATCTCAAAACAGAAAAGGTGTTTTGACTAGACCCAAGAACTATATTGCTTGTTCTTAATCATAAGGTGGTCCTGTCTGTCAGAGGATTGCAGTATTGTGGCAGTAACTGAGCAGGTTCCTTCCTTGATGCAGAGCTGATTGCTCATACTGTTTGAAATGTTGATACCTGGTACCCTAGATTATTTTGTTGAGTTACTAAAGATTGGGAGATGTGACTGGATTTACAAAGTTACAAAGGACAGTGATCAAGAGAAATGTGTTACTATAATTCTGCAACTCCTGCAAGACTAGAACCATGGTGCAAAAGCTGGACTTGAGGATACCGATTTTAAATGAATTCAAGCTTTTTTTTTTTTCTGTGGGGAGCTGTGTTCTTCTGGAATGTGTTGCTTTTAGAGCTTCAGGAGACAGATGGTACTGGCCAGTTGAAACAGTGTTTGGGTAAACAAATGGAAAAACAGTTTCACAAGCAGGTTCTAGCAGAAAGAGGCTATTTCTGACATCCTGGGTAGTAGGAATATGGATGCTGGGAGTGTGAGCACAGTAACCTACAGATTGTGACCAGGTTTATGTTCTGTCCCTAAATGGTCTCTCCTATACTGTTGGCAGAACAGTGTGCTATAGTGTTCTGACGGAGTGGGACATTTCTTCTGCCTGCTCTGAAATTCTGCTGCTAGTGCATTATCACAATCTAATGCTGCCCATGGCATGACAACTGTTTGAACCAGTAGTATCACATTTTCTTCTGCATTTGTTTGTGAAAGTCATAGTCCTGGCTACGTTTCTTCATTACAGCGGTGGCTGAAATGAACCTTTCTGTGCCAGAGTCAACTTCCATGGTTTCATTCTGTGATTCCAGGGGGCACATACTGGATCCTACTTTAATCATGGGTTTTTAATTACATTCAAATATTCTGTCATTATTTCAAAAGTTCAGCTTGGGAATAAAGGTAGTATTCCATATGTGGACTTATATCTGCAAGGGAGGAATCTGCCAGTGTGGCACACTTTTCACACTTAACCAGATTGTCACAGTGTTTGAAGCTTCTTTACTTGTTTTGGCAGTTTTTCTTTCCTATCACTGCTTCCAAAATTGACCACAGCACTTTAGACACCGTACATCTACTCAGGGGAAGAATCAAGTTACTGATCTTTCTTACAGCAACTGGAGTTTTTATGTGTTTATACTTCATATAATTCATTCTCTTGTATTAAAAATTTGGCATGCCTGGAGCTATAGTTGAAAGGAATCCAAAGCATGATAAGTGTATTCACCTCATGGTGAAGTATGAAGAAGTCAATGAGTGTACACGTTGCTTTTGCCACAAGGCATCTCACCTTAGCATTACCTCAGTTTAGGTAATGTATAAAGTGTGTGTGTACCTACAGTGTAAAGTGTTAAATGTTGTGTTTACAAACTCTTAAGGTAGGTGGCCTTTCTGTGAGAGATGCTTCTGCACACATACTTTGTGCTTGTGCGGAATCTATTCTTAGATAATCTAATCTTACATATCTTAAATACATAATGTATTAAGGAAGGGTAAAATTATTGAAGCCTCATCTGAACATAGTAAAACAGGAATAGTCAAAGGAATACCAAATGCACTTGTGCCGCTTTTTTGTAGCGTAGACTTGTATTCAAACTCTAGAGGTAGTGCTGTGGGAGAAAATGTGAAATAGATTTCAATTTTTAGAGGTCTGTTTAGTTCGGGGAGTTTTTTATTGAGGAACAGTGCAGATGGCAATTACTTACCCTCCTAAGATAGCTTTAACAGTTACTTCCATTAGATGTAATTTCCATATTTGCATCTAATTCCTTTTTCCCCTCCTGTCCCAGAGTTCCAACCAGGAGTGCCATGGAAAGGTATACAAAACATTGACCCTGAATCTGACCCCTATGTGACCCCTGGAAGTGTGCTGGGGGGGACAGCCACATCTCCCATTGTAGATACTGACCACCAACTTCTGCGGGACAACACCACAGGTAAGACAGTGAACAACTGGTATGTGATTACTTAAGTCATTCTCATAATTTGAGACTATTTTGATGTTCCTATTGTGACAGGGTCTATTGCATTTGACTAGAAAGAAGCCTTTGCACTGTGGCTCTCTGTAGCACATGAAAGCTTGGCATTGGTATACAAACTGTGGCTCCCTTGAGGTTTAACAGTATTACAAAAACTCTTAGCTTACTCCTTCTCTCTCCTTTTCCCTCTGATAGGGTCTAATTCTTCCCTCAACACCTCGCTGCCTTCACCTGGTGCCTGGCCCTACAGTGCCTCTGACAATTCCTTCACCAACGTTCATAGCACTTCAGGTATGTGGGTTCCGTGTGGGTGTAGTTGACTTAAAAAGCAAAGATTCTCAGCCCTTCCTCTTACCCCCAATACAAAATTCTTAGTTTTGCAAGTTAAAGAATAGGATAGCAGTGAGCAGCAGGTGCAAAAGCAGAAAAACCCCACCCAAACACATGGCAGAGTCTGCTGACATGTGTCAGGGCTTGGGGGACTGACATAATGTTTTATATATACCTGCTCCTGTATGTATGTGTTGAGGAATTAGAGTTATAAGGGAGTGATTTTAATCATTTTAACTTTAGGAATTTTAGCATGCAAAGGGAATTTTTTTTGCTTCACCTATTAGAGAACTCATCATTCCCTGAAACCGAGAGAGAGAGAGGGAGGACTCTTAATGGTTGGCCTATAAATAGCAATCTAGATACCTCTGTCAGATCCTTGCTGAGAAGTTCTCCAAAGCTTTCTTGTGAAAAATGGTTTCTGTACACACTTTTGAGTAGGGTGCTGGAAATACTTGTTCCAGACAAACCATTTGTATTTTGCACTCCTTACAAATGCCAGAGTCTTCTCTTGAGATATCATTGTCTTGACAACTACTTAAAACTGAAGAATTGTGTGTAAATATAAGAAGTGACAAACATAGCTGAGAGCTGTATCTGGCCCAAAGTGTTTTTTGCATCTTACTGAATAAAAGCTGTGTTCCTATGTTGTCTTAGCATCTTCACAAAATGTGTTGAAAATCCTATTTATCTCTGAAGAATACTGTTCCTGCTGCCAGTTTGCAGGCTGACTGGTTTGAAGCGATATCTGTGTATGCAGCGCTCCAGTGACATGGAAGATTCCTCTTTTGTAGCCTTTCATTTTTCTTTCATATAAATGCAATCAAAGGGTTTACAGTGATAGTACATTAAAGGATGTTTGAGTCGTAGAAGTTTCTCTAATAAGTACAATTTATTTAATCTTCTAGCAAAATTCAGTGATTACAAATCAACATGGTCCCCAGATCCCATAGGACACAATCCCACTCATCTCTCCAACAAGATGTGGAAAAACCATATTTCCTCAAGGAACACTACAGGGCTGCCCCGCCCGCCTCCTGGCCTGACCAACCCCAAACCATCATCTCCATGGAACAGCACAGCACCCCGATCGGTCAGGGGCTGGGGGGCACAGGACTCAAGGCTTGCCTCTGGTGAGAAGAATCAACTGATAGCACCATTGATCAGACCCGAGGAGTGTACATTTTACAGTACTAATGGTTTGGAGGAAAGAAAGTTGCAGTTGTCTGGTAAAAAAAAAAAAAGTTCCTTCTTGAAATGGGAATTTGCTGGCAGTAATTGGGGTGGTGTGTGGAAGCCTACATCTTGCTGCAGGGAAGCAGTGAAGTGGGCTGGGAGTTTCCAGGAGGGAATACCTAGTGCATGGGGACTTTCAAGACTAAGTGCTTTCTGTGGGCGGGGAAACTCCTCAAAGATAAACTCTTTTAAAAAGTGAGTCTTGATGTGAAATGTGAGGAAAGATACGGCTTTGTTTCCAGGTCCGATGGTGAGGCTTTCATGTGTTAGCAGGGCTGATAATGCTGAATTCCTCTGAGACTGAAAGACCTGAACTGTAAAGGGAAATGGTATTCTTTGTATCAAATCTGACCTGACTGCTCCGTCTTTCTAATTTGCAGCATCTACTTGGAGTGATGGTGGTTCAGTTCGTCCTAGCTACTGGCTGGTTCTTCACAATCTCACTCCACAGGTATTTTCTGTTGTTGTCTCTGGGAACTTCTTTGCTTCACTGAGATACAGATTTGTGGACTCTTCAACTGTTTGTATAAAATCCAACAGTCAGGTTTGTCAGCATACGTGAGATGTGTTTCTACTAAACTGGGCTGCAGTCTAGTTGGTTTATCTGTTGTAATCTCTTCAACTAACTTTTAAGATGTTCAGTTTTTACTGTCGTAACTCTCTAAACTTACAGTTCCAATAAAATTGTTTGAACAGAAAGATTTTCTTAGAAGTGAGGACAAGTTGCATGACCATAACATGGAATGGTTTATAGCTGTTAGAGACTGTTCTTTGGGATGTTGTCAGTAAGAAAGCCGGTGTAACTGCCAGTTTTCACTTTGGTGTTTCCATAGTAAAACCACAGAATGTTTCCAGCACTCCTGCCAAAAACAGTCTAGTTAGGTTATTCCTATAAGTATTCTTAAAGCTTGCTTCCATTCAGAAAAAATTCTGTGGAGGTTCTGGTTTCAGCAATCCCAATTACTGTGTATTCAAGGCTTAGGAAAGTCCTGTATGATGATAAGCATCACCCTGAGGTCTAGACAGTGTACCCTGTTCAGAAGGCTAATTCACCATGCTTCTGCTACAGTCTAAAAAGAACAGCAGTGTGAAAGGAAGAACAAAGGTCTTCAGATTGCTCAGAATGGCAAACTGTGCTCCTTTCATAAAGAAGACCATTTTCCTTGAGGTGAAGGAAACATCAGTGATGTGTTGAAGAGGCACAGTTTTAAGTCTCCCTTGTGCGAGGTAGTTCAGTACTGCTTTCTGAATCATTTAATGGAAGAAGATATTTTGGAAGCATTAAGGTGGTAAAAAAGAGAAAGAAGGGGATTATAGTTGTCTTTCCCTAATCCTCTATTCATTGCAGTCAGTACACTAGAAGAAAATGAAGTGTAAAGGTTAAGGTGGATTCAGGGCAGTATCTTCATTTCAAGTTTCTCCATTTTAACTTTGTCCATATTTATACCCACATACAACTTCCTTTTCCCTCATTTGAAGTTGCATTTAAATAATAGGGTGCAAAAGGGAGAAGGAAGAAAGTAGTGCTTCCTTAAGTATCTGCACATATGGATCCCATTCATGTGTGCATGTTCCTGTGGCATAACAGGAATGGAATCTGTCTGTACAGAACACCTCGGAGAACAGCAGTTACTGGAGGTAAGTAATAGTGTTGCTGTTGCAGAAAGAATGTAGGCAGCAACTGCTGTGAAAACATTGGTTCAGGAAGAACGAACATGGCTGGGTTTGGCAGAAGGGTCATTGACTTTTTGTGGCTGTTTCATAGACCGCAAAGACGAGCAAAGCACCAAAAAAAAAATGTTATGACCCCCTTGTTGTAGAGGTGATATTTCGAGTTTTGGAAAGAACTTCTAAAAATTGTTTGAAATAAAATCTACTGAAATCAGAGTGCTGGAGACTTGAAACATTCTGCTTCCTTTGGTACAAATCCTGATAGTTGAAGATGGTGAGAAGTACAAGCTGTATATAATTACTGGAAAACCTGCCAACATAAGGATAGTGACAATATAAGAAACTCAGTGAGATGAGGAAAAGGACTCAAGCTGCAAGTGAGTGAGAAAGATAAATCAGATTATTCCATAAAGCAGAGACATTGTAACTGTGAGAAGTGAGGGCGTACTGATTCTGTTTTTAAATTAAACTCTGTCACCTTTGCTTATTTCTCAGTGCTTTCACCCATTTTCCTTTCTGAGAGCAGTTGATCTTTTAATTACTGAGATGAAGTTGACATACATTTGGAGAAATAGTTACAAATCTCTCTCTTATCCTGGCTGTTGTTCTTCAGATCGACGGGTCAACCTTGAGGACGATCTGCATGCAGCATGGCCCACTGCTGACATTCCATCTGAACCTGACCCAGGGCACCGCCCTTATCCGATATAACACCAAACAGGAGGCGGCCAAGGCCCAGACTGCACTGCACATGTAAGTTCTTTGTTACTGCATTAGTCATAAACACAAAACACGTGTCTAGTGCTGTGCTTCAGGAACGTGCTTCAAGTTATCATGGTTGGAAGGGAATTATTCACTCTCCAGAGGAAAAGGAGAAACAAAGATGGATTCTGTTTGTGTTACTTCAGTTGCTGGCACAAACCAGCACATTCAGAAATAAGAAGGTGCAAATGGGATGGAATTGTGACTAGTACACAACTTACTGTACCCTTTTGGCCATTTTATAAAGGCTCATGGGTTGTTTCAGATTAAAATCATTCTTATATTCATAACCCAAACGTGTGAGAATGTGCTATAGGTTTGAGATACAACTAAAATAGCTTACTTGAAAAGCTGCAGATCTTCAGCTTCTTAAGCATTTTGGAACTGACTGTAGCTCTGACATGTTTTGCAAATATGAGAGGTTTTGAGACAAAAATCTTGGGGGGGTGAGCGTGGTGGTGACATGAGGCCTTAAAACTCAGTGAAAATTTTTGAACTATACTAATCTTATTCTGACTTTCACAGTCTTTTCACCTGAGTTGTTGTTCTGTTTTGGGGGGGGAGGTGTTGAAAGGCACTTTTGTTGCTCTCTGTGTTAATGTTCGGGGCTTCAGTTTTAAATATAGAAAGGTTTTATTGCAGGCATAACAACTGAGTGTTGGGGGGAGGGGAGTCTGTTGGCATGCTTTGGGGTTCTTCCCCCTCACCCCCATAAAATGGAAGTTCATGTGCTTCGACTCAGTTTGACTGTTGAGAACAGTTTTCTCTGCTTGCTCCATTGTGACAAGCTGCTGCCTCCTTTGGTTTGGGCACCTAATAGTATTTCCATGCCTTCTGAATCCATTGCCCTTACCTTCTAGTTCCAACATTTATTTTTTTCTTCATATACCTTCTCTTCTAGGTGTGTGTTGGGAAACACTACCATCCTGGCTGAGTTTGCCACAGATGAAGAGGTTAGTCGCTTTCTGGCACAAGCTCAGCCCCCTACACCTGCAGCAACCCCAAGTGCACCCACAGCAGGCTGGCAATCCCTGGAGACAGGACAGAACCAGACAGATCCAGTTGGACCTGCTTTGAATCTCTTTGGTGGGTCAACAGGGCTTGGGCAGTGGAGCAGTGGTGGCGGCGGCAGCAGCAGTGGGGGTGATCTCACTGGCACTTCATTGTGGGCGCCCCCAAACTATTCTTCAAGCTTGTGGGGGGTCCCAAGCGTAGAGGATCCACACAGAATGGGCAGCCCTGCTCCCTTACTACCTGGAGACCTTCTGGGAGGAGGGTCGGATTCAATCTGAACTTAGAACTTTCAACTCTGACCTCGTGACCTTTTTTGGAACAGCAGCAGCACTAACTTGACCTTTTCGTTTTTTTCAACTTGCAATAAATACATTTATAAAAGGAAAAAAGAAAACGGAGAGAGAAAAAAAGGTGGGTCATTGACAGACTGTCTGAGCACATAGTTGCCTCCCTTATATAACTTCAGTTTTTTCGTTTGGAATATGAATCCAAAAAGAGAACATATCACTCTTGAAATACTTGAATCATGAACGCCAACTTAGAAAGACAATGTGAAGCAAGTACACATACCATTTAAATTTAAACACAAAAAATTAAAAAAATTAGTTTCTAGTTTTTCACTTTTTCATGTTATACGGAAGTTGTTGCTAAGAAACATATATACTGAAAAAATAGCTTTTTAACTTTGTTTGCACTGGGTGTGTTTCCGTCCTTAGGTCTACCATGTTGGGTTGGGGTAAGGGAGGGGTTCAAATGAAAAGAGGGGTG
>VZTU01007120.1:118568-131799 GCA_013400835.1 Zapornia atra
CCAAAAAATAAAAAACCCACAAAAAAACCACAAAACAAAACAAAAACCACAAAAAAAATTAACAAAACAAAAAAACCAACACTTTGTGATTGGCTGGTTGATAAGTACCAATGTGTTCTGGCACATGTAACTGCCCACGTGTGCTTGTTTTCTGTGTGAGTGTGTGTGCACATGTTCGTGTGTGTGCATTTTTTTCTCTCTATATATAATCTTGAAACGCTGCATTGCTGATGGTCTACGGGCTGGCTGGCCATCTGCAGGTCTTGATTCTGAAAACAAGACAGGCATGGTGGAGTCCCTGTGGCTGAAGCAGAATCCAGTTGGGCTGGATTAAAATCTTGTCAGTAAGGTTTTTTTTAAATTCCTTTAGCAGGGTGCTATTTCAAGTCTGCAGATCATATTGAGTCGGTAGTTGCTTCCTAGCCCTTGTTCTAACCCTGTGGTAGAGCAGAACACTGCCATATCCAAAGGATTTGGTGAGAGGGGAGCCAATGTTGTCTTTTGAGTAGCAATGTATTTATTTATTTATGTCTGCATGTGGGGTTTTTGTACGGAGTGAACCCTAGAATGTTTGTTATATAATGCAAGCCATTTTTTTTTCTTCCAGCGAGGGGAAAAGATGAGGAAAGAAGACATTGCCATTTTTTTGTACGGCTGAGGCAAATGTTCTTACTCAGTCTTTTGCAAACTTCAGTACCTTTGAAAAAAAAGTGTGTTGCTTTTCTCCCCCAAACCTAAATAGGCACCCATAGCCATTCTTGAAGACTATATCAAAAACTTGAAAGTCCAGCCCAACAAAATTACCATTTTAATTGATTTACTGCTTGTAAAATGAAAACTGACAAAAACTAAATCATGTCAGCAAGTTGCTGGCCGGCCTGCCTCATCTCCTGAAAGCACATGCAGCTAACTCCTTTCTGCGTCCTTCATGGTGAGCGTTACCTGTGCCAGGCCTTGGTGTATTACAGCGCCAGACCATCACTGACAGAAACGTTTACTTACGAATGTTCTTAAACCAGTGTGTACTTCAAACGTTTCCTTTTGTTTCTCTGTTGTGTTTTTTTCCTGTGTACGTGGTTTTGCTTAGGGAGGTGTGTAACTAGCAAAGACTTTTTTTTTTTAAAAAAAAAGTATTGCACCTTTTTGTTTTTCATTTTTACTTTTTCTGTACTGTTGCTTTTTAATTTCTGTATTTAAGGAAAGGTTTGGGGTTTTTTTTTAGCATCAGTGTAGTAGTACTCTGGGCAGGATAGGGGTGACCTATAATCTACAGTGATAGCCAGTGTGTGCGTGCATGTGTGCGCTGGGAACAAAACCTTTAAGACCTGTTGTTGTGAAAAGAGTTGTAGCAGACTTGAAGGAACATCCCTTGACACGAAGCGGGAAGTCTTTTGGGGGGTAGGGCCAAGAGAAGAGGGAAGAGAGATGCTGGTACTTTTTCTGTAAGTGCTTGGACTTCCATGTGATGTTGTCTGGCTGTTGTACCGTCTGACAAAGTGCCGACATCCTGTACCAGCACATACCTGTCCATTCCACCCCGCAGCGGGAGCAGTTGCTTGGGCTTCATTACCTGTGGGAGGTTCTTCAGAGTTTTCATTGAAGGATAAGACAATGTCTAATATGTTTAACTCTAAGCATGGGTTGGGTGGGGAGAAGCAAGAGCGGATTCAAGCACTGTGGGGGTGTGCGTGTGTGTGTATGCCTGTGTGCTGGGGGTGGGAGGGAAGGGCTAGGGAGTTAGGTGGCTTTTTTTAATTCGCCCTTTCTATGTAAACCCAATGTCACAAGGAAGACTGACTGAGGGAAATGCTGCATATACACATGCCTGTAGGTTTGTATGCAAAGTGTTATGTGACAAAAAGTATGAGTAGGTTTGTATTTGTTTAGTAAACTGGAGTGTGCAGCATACTCTGGCCCCTTCTGAATATGCTTTTCTATCACATCTCCTCCTTCGTCTATCCCACCATGCACAAAGAAGCAAAACGCTCTCTTCCAGCTCTGCTAGCTACCACCCCTCGCCTGCACACATCCATAAAGCTTTGTTTCTGCTAGTCTCTGCTTGAAGACCAGCCACGCTCAGCGGGTTCTTAAAAGTCCTGTGCCAGCAGTACTTCTTAGTGAAGCACCTTTGGCCCGAGTAAGCCAGTATCTGTTCTGTCACATGATTTGCTCTACATGCTGGTTCATTGCTGTGTTACACCCTCAACTTCTCTCTCCCAACCTGCCCTAAGGTCCCTGTTCCTGCACTTTGGGCTAGTTGAGTTCATTGCGATACTACGGTGAAAGCCGGGTGCTAGAGCCCCTCTTGTTTACAAGACATAATGAGGGATTTGAAATATTTAAAAAGAAAAGCTAAATTGTTCTTCCATTGTAAGCTTAAAGGGAAAAAAAATTAAAATGTACAAAAAAAAAAAAAAGACCAAAAAGTGCATATATATATTTTAGATGAAGACTAACTCTGGGAGCATTTAACAGTGTTTTTATTTTAACATTTTGTTTTCCTGCTTTAAATTTGCAAGCATTCTCAGGAATTCTAGGGTAGGAAGCCAGTTTTTGAAGATGGTTTATTTAACCTTATCCTAGATAGATGGCTGTTTCTTGTTGATAAACTTTTACAAGTTCCTGAATCTTCAAAATGTTTGAAAGTTTTTACTTTAAAATAAAAATGCTAAAAAAAAAATAAAAAGAAAGAAAAAGAAAAAAAGACAAAATCTCCAAATGTTACTGTCAAGCGGGGGGGTCAAGAATTTTAAAGACTGTATAAATTAAAATACATTAAGAAAACTTCTCAATATCAGCAACAGAAATTCATTGTAATCTTAAGTTGTGGGAGAAGAAGCATTATCATTTATAGTGCTTTGTTACTCATGCAGATGTGTGCAGTTGCATGGAGAATGTGTGAATGGAAAACTATCACTTTGTTCCCTCTCGATTGAAACTAAGCAAAAATATTCTTCCAAGCACCTTTTTAAAAACAAAGTGAAACTAAACCTAATTAAAACACAGTATAGTTCAACTGAAAGAGTCCTCATGTAGGAGGACTAGCAGGAAAAACATGATGGTGCTTCTTTAAACCACTTCTAAGTAGTGCTGAAGAAAACCAGTGCTGACAGAATGCCCAATAATAAAGTAGTTTTATTATCCTGCCTTTTTCGGTACCGAAAAGAGAGAAGGTGGAAAAACTCCAGTAAAATGTACATTAAGAGATAACATCCCAGTTTTCAGCTGTTTGGTCAGTTAATTCCCCACTCAAGAGATTTGCTGCTTGCTTTTCTTCACCCACCCCACCTCCCAGTCTTTCCGTTTTGTTTTATATGAGGGAAATACCTGTTAAACTCTTCTGTTCACCCTATTGCTGCTGGCTGTTGAGGCTTACAGTCTTGAACTTAAGAGTTAGGTGTTGGGCTGGCCAACTTCTGTCTCCCAGCTCTAAGGGTCAGGGTTCTGCCTGAAATGGCTGGGCTCAAACCACAAAAACCGCACTAGTGCCTTTTTACATGCACCCACATGCCCTACAGTAGGGGAAGGGAGGGAAGACGAGGCAAGTTTGAGGCAATAGAGCCGCTGCTTGGAAATAGATGTATCTGTTCTTAAGGAAAAAGATCATGCTGTGTCAGCATGTTGTGCAATGAGTTACATAACAGTAGTTGAGAGAACTTTTTATTATTATTTTAAAAAAAAAATCTGATGCCAAATTCCTGTCCTTTCATATCAGTTGCCCAATGTTTTCCTGTTGGGCTGCGTATACATCTGATTATACGTGTGTGTGTTGAAAGCAATGCATCAATAATAATACAATAATAATAATGTGCTTTAAAAAAAAAAAGAAATCCTGTCATGGGCCAGTAGAAGGAGGGATTACTTAGGGAGCTTGGGATTTTATTTTATATTTCCAGGGAGAAATTCTGAGTGTTTTACCAGAGGCTGTGTTGGATCAAATCGGCAGTGTCCTAGAAGAGAGGAAATCATAGGATTTGGTCAAAAAGAGCCCAAGAGTTTGGTAGTCACTTGAAAGTGGGTTGTGACTGACTGCTGAAGGGTTGGCAGTCTGGAGCTTCAGCGCTCTGCTGGGTCCAAACCTACTGTGGTACAACAGTCTGTTGCTCGTTCTTTCTCTAAGCATGCAGGCCTGCAAATGTTAGTGACTGTCTCCTCGAGAGACAGTTTTCCTAAATTGTTAAAGTGACATTAATCTTACTGTTTTCCAACTACAGTTGACAGTTCTGTTCCTCTCCAAATTGTATGTAGCTAATTATGGTTGTTGCTAGTATGGCTTAGTCATGGCACTCCTAACCATTGCAAGCGATTTCTGAGCATTGTGCTAACCAGGCTCATCTTCAGGGGGCAGCCATTGCTTGATGTTGTAAATATTTTGCTACAGTTTGAGTTGATAACAGCAAGAAGGTAGCAGGAATTGATGCTAGGGTACTCCTGTGCTTTTATGAAACTGCTCCAGGGAGGGTATTGGTGACAGCATCTTGTTTAAACATACTGTCAAAGAAGAGAGGGAAAAGAGGCTGGGGAAAGCACATCTTGGGATAGACTATGGGCATCTCTTTCCACATAAAAATCTAGCATAATATCTTTCACTGAAAAATAGTTTCTCAAGTGGCAAACAGAAGTCTTCTTATCATTTTGTTCTAGGTTTTAGTTCTCCGGGTTATACAGTTGAAACCAGGTGCTTTCAGCTTTCCTGTTTTTTTCCTAGTTTTGAATCCTTAATTGGCTAAAGATAATTAGCAGAGTTCTAAGCAAGTGTCCATTTGTTTACCAGCCACTTTCTTACCCACACCCTGCTGTATCAAGCTGAGAAGGTTTTAATGGGCTTAATAATTCTTTGCTTTGTTTAAGTATGTTAGTTTAGCAGTTATGACAGTCCAGCAAGCAAAAAAAAAAGGCAGAGTCAGGATACAGCTCAGAACCTGCGTTGAGACATCTGACATTTACTTTGGAAAGCAGTTTTAGTACCATGTAATTTGGAAGAGGTGCCATCTTTCCCTAGTGTTCTTGTGCTTTTACCTGGACACGTGCCCAGCAGTCTGGAGAGTGAAGTTCTTGTTGGTTTGGGATTTTTTTTTTCCAGTCACAGGGTGTTGGGTTTTTCTTACAAGCTTCTTACTTTGCTTCAACTTAAGTGGCTTGTGTAATGAGCAAGAATATTAGGGCAAGTTTGGTTTTCCTCTGCAATATAAACAGGATGTTGTCAACAAACTGGCCGGGATAACCACCTCTAAGATTAAATTAAACAATAGAACTTTTATATTAAGTTAGCGTTTATTTCTTCCTGCCATGCAATTTCTAAATACTTACTCCTTATAACTTTTCCCTGATTCTTTTTTCCTAAAAATGCTGCCACATCCAAACAGTACTGTAGAATTTTCTTTTTCTTCTTTATCCTTTACTATGTTTACCTCTTAGGCTTCATATTCTGTTTGTGTGTATTGTTTTCCTGCTGACTTTAAGAGAAGTACTGTATGTGTATCTGAGGTACCCAAATTTGGCCAAGTCTGGTCCAAGAAATCAAGCGTGATCCTCATGTGAATTAGTCCCCCTGACCTTAAATGAGTGACTACTGCTTGGGTAAGGGCCCTTTGTGCAAGTAAACCGTAGCTAGATTGGGGCCAAGGTAGGAGATGAGGACCTTGTTGAATTTCCAGTGCAGCAAACATCTGTGTTGCATATATCACATTCACTGTAAATCATGTGACCTTAGTATCCAGATGGTGGTGTGCTGGATGGTTCACATCTCAGGGTATGAGTCCTGATTGAGTAAAAGGTCTTTTTTTTCTCTCTAAAAGAGGTGAGGTTCCCCTAGCAGAAGCAGCTTTCTTAATTGTAAATATGCATGCATGTATTTGTGGGCAGGAAAGTAATACCAGGAAAACTTAAGTTGAATTCTAAAACAAAAAATACAACACACAAATGCTGTTGAAGTGCAACATCAGTCCCGAGTCTGAAACTACATATGCAAAATTTGTTGGCTTGTCTAAATTGATTTTGCACAAAATACCATTTCAGTTCTCTAGTTTAGTTTATTTGCTACTATTTTGCAACGTTAGGAACTGATACTGTTAGATCATATCCGTCATTCCCAATGTGATCAAAATACAGATGTCTAAAACCCAAACTCTCTTCCTTCACCTCCAGTACTAGGCTTCCACCTGCATCAGAAGGGTGTTAACAGCAGTGGGGAGACAGATGCAGTTTCCCTGGTGTAGACATAGCCTGTTTTCCCTCTTGCACTCAGTTTGAGTCTGTACGTAAAACACAAAACAAAAACTATGCTGGAGCAGAGTTCTTAGTTGGGCTGAACAAGAGAAGCCTAACTGGAGATTTTTAGCTAGTTCATGTCCCTCACCATGTTTTGCATAAGTGTCCCATCACTGTAAATACCAGTATTGCTGAATTTTACCAAAGTTCCCCTGCAGTAGATAATAGGAAACAGGTCTGTTTTGTAGCGACTTGCTGAGCAGAACTTTGTCTACAGTAGAATTCAAGGGTCTGTCTACATTGCTGTTAAACCTTGAGTCAGGGTCCTGTTTAAAATCTAGCACTCTCTATTTTGTGGTGTTACGTGAGACTTTGAACTTTGTGATGTAGTAACTATAGCTTCTAATCCTTATATGAAAAGTGATTTAAGGTTTCATCTGTGCTACAAAAAAACGCCACAGCTCCGGATAGTTCGGAGCCTACTTTTAAACCTGTTGTCAAGCCAAGATAGATGCAGCTTCATCTGTAGCACGCAGCAGACAACATCCGTTTGCATCCACGGTTTGCGCGCGTGTTGCTTCTCATCAAGCTATGCAGGAAAGTTTTTCTCTAAAAGTCTCCCAGAATCCTGTGCTATATCAGCAAGCTTCTAGCAGATCAAGTGCCCTCTGCAAAGAGCCATTTTCGCCCCGTATGTGTGACAGTTGGGACTGGTGACATTCAGCAGTGTTAGGGCTCCTGCTGACTTAGTAGTGAGAAAGAGAGTTTTGTGACTTGACTCTGACAGCCTTCCTGTAAATTAATACAGAGCACTCCAAAGGAAAAGTGTGNTAGGGGGGAGAATGCATCATGCCAGCCAGCATTAAGTATTTTTGCAGCAAACGTTGACTGGGGTGGGCAGAGGGGAAGGGACGAGACTGGAGAAGTTTGCATGGGTGCGCAATACAAGGAGCCAGTGCTTAGAGAAAATTGTTTCCTTGAGCACTAAATCCCTCCTCCTGGGTATTAGTGTGTGGTGTTGCATTCACAGAACTTCCTCGGATTTTCTAATCTGTTCTATAGGGTTTTTATTATTTAATTGAGACAAAGTGGAGGCTTCTCCTGTTTCAGATGAAACACAACCATAAGTGAACATTTTCTTCATCATTTACTGTTGAGCAGTAAGAGCAGGTTGCACAGCTTGTTAGAATAGCTATTTTAGTGACATGGTTATGATATTATGTGCTTTCTCTCCCCTCCCTCTCCCTGCCAGATATGGCTTACCCTTTCTATATAAGGCGCTGTGTGGGTTTTTTTGTTTTGTTTTTGGAACGTGTGGAGAAGCAGCAAAATGAAGTGAAAATGCAAGCCAAGGTAGAACAGCCTTACTTTAGGGGGTAGCCTTACAACAGAGCTTTATAGTGAGTGTGCTGTATTCCAAAATATGTAAGCCAAAAACAAAAAAAAAGCATTCATTTATGCAAAAAAAAAATTAAAAAGAGGTGTTGGAAGACTTCTTTAATACGTACCTTCTAAAGGTAGAGTAAGGTCTCACCAAGTGATACATTATTGTGATACTTCTTGCTGGGTCAGTAGGGATGGGATGGGGTATAAGCGCTTAACGTTTTCCTCCTATGTTTTTACAAGCAGTAAGTTAAATGTGGTATTTATGAATGTGCCTTTGTGAGTATAGTGACTGTCTAATTGAGGAGACCACTTGGGCTGGAGGGGAGACAATGGTCAATTTATTCTTTCAAGAGGTCAGACATTGAGATTGCAGCCCGCTCTGGTCCCTTTTGACAAGCAGCATCTTTGGGCTGGTCTCTACACTGCACAATACGTATTCATATGTGGTAGAGATCGGGGTGGGGGGGTGCGAAGGGATGTTGTGTGATGCACAGAAGCTGTTGATTGTTGTAGGCTAGTCTGCCATTGCAGGTTGAGTTTGTATATGTATTACGTGGCTTCTCTCTATGTTTGTGTGCATGAGTGTGAGTGCGTGTGGCTTTCTTTTTGTAAGCACTGGAGAATTGAAACACAGTGATGTTTGAGACAAATTTATACATGTAGAGAAGATGATGTTTTGTAGCTTCTGTTAAATAGTGGGTGCAGGCACACTTTTACCCTCTCTGTCCGTGTCCTGATAAGAGAAACAGGAAAATTTCTTTTTTTTTTCAACCCTTCAACTTCCAGCACACTTAACGTTGCCATTTAAATGAACAGGGTATTACACAAGAAGAAAAAAAAAGAGTTTTTGAAATGTTGAGGTAGAAGTGTTTAAAAGAAAAAAAATCTGAAGTAATTTTTTGTTTCTTTGAAGCTGTTTGTAGCTAAACATGGGAATCTGCAGTGTCTCCTTCCATTTGTTTTTTTCCTAATAATTCACCTCTTCGTTCCACCCAAAACATGAGGTGTACAAGATCAAGAGCTGTTGCTGTAGCCCTTCGTGATTCCCACACTGAAAAGAAACTCCAGTGGGATCCCTCAGCTCTATTCAGGAAGACAAAGAGAGGAGAGACTCTGCAGTTTTCTTTGCTTCGCTCTCATTCCTCTCTAATGGCCTTGAAATGTATTATTATGCAAATGTGAATTTTGATACTGAACTTAAGAAGAGGTTGTTTGTTCTTTTTCAAAAAAAAAAAAGGTCCCATATGTGGTCAGCATTGCTTCTTTATTTTGTAAGTGAATTGTAAACTATGCATTCTGCAAAGGGGGCGTAGGGGACAAAGATAGCTTTGCTAAACTGTTAAGGAGTTTCTGTGTCCATGGTATATCCGTTATAGTTTGGGGAAGTGGGGTGGTGATGACTTTGAAATAAAAAGGAGTTGATAAAACCCTCTCTTTTTCAGAAGTTGGCCAATAGGTAACTGGGCAGAGGTCTGGAAAGCTAATATTGACTGCGAAACAGAATGAGCTGTAAACCCTTGCACAGGATAGTGAATTCTCACCATGCAGTGTTAACCTGGGGCCAATAGGGTGAATGGGACACCAGCTCTACCTGGGAAGCTGTCTACCACCTCCTGCGTTCTGGCCCTTGTCAAGCTCAGGAAACACGGTGCCATTGGCACGCCCTCTTTTGGTCTTAGGACTTGTTTTCCATTACAGCAGTCCTTCCTTGCGCTCTTCCAGGAGAATTGGAACACAGCTGGTCCTTGATGTCTACACTTTCTTCTCCCTAAAATTTTCTTTGCTGCTGTTCCTGGCACAGCTCATACAGTGACAGCACAGCTATGGACAGGATGGGGGAGGTGTTACTTACTTTCTCACTCTGATCAAAGCACGACTGAGGACTACGTTTTTTCAGTATCAGCAGCTACCAGTGCTTTGCTCTCTGGTGTTACTGCCAGTCACTTAGCATTAATGTTTGCAGTGTGTCAAATTTTAGGGAATGTAGACTGATGTGTAGACAGGGCCCTCTATTTAAAAGAAATGGTCCTGTTTTTACTATAAGGTGGCATCATAATGGTCATTAAAAAAGGATTCACTTGTTCACATCTCCAAAATGCAGTCATTGTGTATTATGTGCGTTCCTTGAAGCTTGCTGAGCTTCCTGGAGCAGTCTCCACAGAAAGATGTAGATCTCACTGCCCTCTTTGTCATCTTAATAGGGACCCTTTGACTTGATTTTTTTTTTCCTTTGCCCATGGTGTTCCATGGTACCTTCATTATCCTTGGCATTATCTTACTTATAATATCATAAACTGAGAGGTTATCCTGCCTGTATTCAGTGTTTTCATGCAGCAATTTTATTTTTGTTGACATTCACAGTACTGTAATAAGTAATAGACTTGATGATCACTCTCGCATCTGTGCCTGCCTTGCAGATGTGATCTTATCAGGGTTCCACTCTGTCAGATTGCCTTTAAAAAAAGAAAAGGGAAAAAAAAAAGAATCTGAAGTTTAGACTCACAAAAATACCTCGTGGTACATTTCCCCTTTTGATGTAACCTTTTAAACCTTACCTTTTCTTCTAAACTTAATGGGCTTTTATTTCCATCTCTTATCTTCTTTCTTAAAAAATGTTTGAACTAGTGGTTTTGAGCACAGGATCAGAAGCCTGGAACTCCTGAATTTTAACATTGGCCCTTACTCTGCCCTTGCCTTGGGCAAGTAATTTAACTTCTCTGTTTTTTCATCTGTAAAGCAGGGGTGATAATTCTACTTACCTACCTCACAGAGGTTTTGTGAGGATCAACTAGTAAATGTTTGTGAAGTGCTTTAAAGATAAAAAAGCATGATAGAAGTATTATGAGACTTTTACAGCAAGACACCACGTATTCTTTTTAGGTTGCCTTTGTGGAGGGAGATAAGCTTTTCTTCCCCACAATCAGAACTATCCACTTGGAACCTAAATAACAGAAATTGATGGAGATTCAGTAACCCATCATACTCCTCCTCTGTCTTTATGCCAGTTTCCTCCTCCTGCTCTTCCTTATACAGTTATGCCAGTGTTGCTAGCGGTCACATATCTCTAGTTGTACTTTTAGGTAAGTTTCAAACTTGACTGAAGTACTTTGATCTCGCTGCTTCTTTGACCAGATCACCAAATCGGAATCAGTTTGTGTCGTTTTCCCTGCCTTTAAATAGCGTTTTTGGTAACATCATCCTTCAAGCTGACACTCCTTTTCCTGCTGTCAAGGAAGGGGAAGGTGGTAGTGTGTAGTTCCTGTGAGGGGACTGTAATATGAAGAACCTTGCCACTTTATGCTGCTGCTCCAGGGATGAAGGGCAGAGTAGCTTTTCTGTTTCCTTCCCTGAATTAATTTCAGTGTGTTACCAGTGACACTTCAAATGCAGTGTCTCTTCTTGTCCACAATATACAGAAGCCATCACCTGCCAATAAAGCGTAGGAACAGAGGGAATGATAGTAGATGCTGCTTGTGTATATGCCTTACGGCTCTCCCAGAATGGCTCTGGGAGGGTGGTGGGGGAAGAGGTCTTCTTCACTGGGTAAAGCCCACAGCTGTCAGGGAACCTCTGCTACTTTCTCCCCTCTGCAATCACATGGTCGCTGTTTGTCTGTCTTGGATGTGCGTCTCAGGGATGTGCACATGAGCCCATGCAGTTTGGAATTTGGCCTTTGAAATATCAAGAGAGTGGTTTCTGTAGCTGAAACCTTTCTGTCTGACACTCCCTGATCCTCTCTGTCCTGCATTGCTCCCCGTGGCCTTAGGAACATCTCTCCACTGTTGCCGTATGCCACCGTCTCCATCTCTGCCAGTACTCGAGGTGAAACGTATGCAGTGATTCTGCAGAGAAAGAAGCTGAAATGACACGTGTGCACCTGTGGGACTTGTACACATACGTAACCTGGGTTTCTGCCGCACCCCGTCTAAAATGTGCAGAATATCCCATGCACAAGGCTTTTTCTTTCTTATCTAGAAAGCAGAACAGCAGTACAGCTCTGCTGATGGCAATTCTGTAATGTTTACTTTGACTGAAATGCTAAGTATTTACCCCAAAGAACCAAAAACCCCACCTTCTAATGAAACTAACCAAATGTAGGCTTTCTGGGGGCAGGGCAGGGAGGAAGAGGAGGAGGAATAGCAGTGACAGGGGAGCGTTCTGATCTCTTTTCATCTCCACCGCTTGGATGGAGATACGAAATGCTGCTTTGAGTTCAACAAACATAAGGGATTATGTTTACAAAGGTAAATGCCTTCTACCTGTTCAGGAAACTGGCTAATGGTGGGCATCAGATGTCCGGTGACTTTCTCTTCATTGCAAATGAGTAATGGGAGAAGGGTGTGTCTGGAAGAGGAATGGAGAAATAAATTCATTTCATCTAGTCTTCTTGGTAGAATAATGCCACCTTCCTCTCTCCTTAAACAGTGGAGGGAAGGGGGTTGCAGAACAGCAAATCAGCGATGTCCAAAATGGCTGGATTAGAAAAGGCAGCTTTTCTACTTTGCACATAACTGGGTAACAGGAAGGTACAGCTAAAGTCCTCTTGCCTGAAACACTGTCCCCCAGAAGCAGATGTTGTAATAATAAAAGTAGTGGCTGTGTGTATATTGATGCTATTTGCAAGTTACCTGTAAGTGTTTTATTTTTTTGCTCTTATACTTGAAATGGCTTCCTTTTACTGAACTCTGACTGTGGCTCTGGTTCCTCCCCTCCTCCTCTAGTGTGCGGTAAGGAAAGATACAGGACAGATGGGGAGAACGCAAGGGAGATGACACAGTGTCTTGCATTAGCCAGGTTTCATCCTAATTTCCATCCCCCTACTCTGGCGGATGTTTGAACTCCCAAAGGATTTTCCATGGACACAGAAACTCGGCACTTTAGAAGGTGCTCTTGTATGGCTGGCTGCCCCCCCCCNGCGTGGCGTCCCCCCCCCCCCTTCTCCTCCTTTTCTATATTTTTATTTTACTTTTAGTATAGTGGTACTTAAAATCACTGGTTCACTTAAAAAGAAAAAAAAACCAACAATAAAATGTTTAAACTCTACTAATGTACAAATAAGCTGAAATGTTGCATTTTATGTGTATTTTTGCCATAGCAGGTACTGTATTTCTCATGCTGGATTTAGAAAAAAAAAAAAAGAAAAAAAAAAAAAAAAAAAGAAAAAAAAAAAAAAGGGGGAGGTTTTATTGGAGTGTTACAAGTNGAAAAAAGGGTGATGTTTTATTGGAGTGTGACAAGTTAAGAGTAATAAGGAATTAAGTCGTCGTCATTTCATTGAAACTGAGAGATGGTGTAATACTTATAAGTTTTCTGAAGGTTTTTTGGGCTTTTAAACAGCTTTTTTGTTTTTATTTTATTTTTTGAAAGATGATTGTATTATGTGCAACTCAGTTGCTTACATTATAACTACAAAATATTTTTGGGTTCCTGGAAACAAAAAAAAAGAAAAAAAAAAGAAAAAAAAAGAGAAAAAGACTAATAAATGTGTTTGGCTGCTACGCACTGACTGCTCCTGGCTCTGCGCCTCTCTCCGCTCCCGCCGCCCCCGCGGCCTCCACCCGCCAGAGGGCGCCGCGGTCCGGGGTGGGGGTGGGCGGGCTCCTCACGCCGGCGGGGCGGGGCCGGGCCGCCGCAC
>VZTU01007121.1:0-74108 GCA_013400835.1 Zapornia atra
TACTGTTGCTGTAGCTGATTGTCTCATCATCTGCTATGAATATCACCATCATTGTAACCACCTAATATGGTCTTCTGCTACTTATGGAAACTTTATTCTAGGGTTTTGAGGGATGAGGCAATCTCCCATGCCTCAGAGGCAGCTGCAGCTATGCTACTAAACCTTTTTCAGTCTTGCCAACTTATGGAAGTTTGTATCTCTGTCTAACCTGTTTGATCAGTATATGTCTCCATCATCATGTTGGAATATTTGAGTTAGAGAGAAATGCCCTCAAGATACATACCTGAAAAATTAGTTGAGAAGGTACTATAATAATAGAGGGGGGTTCAGGGTTTTTTTTTTTCTGTAGCCACTCAGTCGAAGTTGAGGATGTATTTGACAGTTTCAGACTATGGTGATACCACACACACACTCTACCTGTAACTTGGAAAGCATAGGATTTTTCAAACTTACTAACAAGTGATGCTTGGCAGAAAAAGGTCTTCCTCTACAGTGTTGTGAAAGATCTCTTCCTTCTCCCAATGCTCAGGTTGTGTGAGGTGAATATCTTGTGAGTTTGAATATCCTTTATAGCATCTTCAGGAGAAGGCTGTTAAGAAGCTTGCTTACTCAGAATAGACCTGTTACTTTTGCAAAAAAAAAAAGCAAAACCCGAAAAGCTTATTTAATGCTCCCCATCATGTTTGCATTAAAAAAAGTCTCATAAATTGTACATCCCATACTCTTTATCTCTCCTCAGATAAGGATCATTGTGTGCTACAGGGAAGCATTTTGTGGAAATACATTGCAAGTATATCTGTAGTGTATGACAGCTATTTGCATTTCCTCATGAAGAGGGATTGGGAGATGTAAAATGAAGGAACATGAAAGACATTTTCTGCTAGTGTAATAAGGCTGACCAGAAGTGTTCACAGTTTGCTAATGTGATTAAATAGTGGTTAGAGACCACTTCAGTAGTAGTAGCTGACTGCTTAAGTATTCATCATGTATGGTAATTTTCTAAAACAAATGTAGAGGATCTGAGAATTTTCAGCTTTTTTTTTCCAAATAAATACTGAGAAGGAAACAATTAAATCATTGATGTAATGCTGTTGTGGTTAGCAAGTTTTGGGAACATTGTAAATGGTGTTCAACTAAAGCAAAGGCATTACAAAAAATAAAGGGTTCTACTTGATATTTAGAGTTGAAAAAGTGTCAAAAAAGTTGCTGAAAGAATTAAAAAGAAATGTGAAGTAAAAAATTAAATGGATGTACTGATGTGATGAGACCGTCACAGTTCACCACAATTTTATTTTTCTTATTTCTTTATGCTATTACTTGTTTGAAATAGAGATTAATGCCACATAATCATCCAAATGCTATCTTCTGATACCTATGTGCTTACCTGCATGCCAAAATATCCTAAGGTCACAGTTTTGTAATAGGATAAGGTCATAGATTCCACCACTTCTTTCATGCTGAATATTCCCTAATTATAATAATAATTTTAATTATAATATTCCTTATCCACCAACTGGTCCATCCATCAAATCCATGTCTCTCCAATTTAGAAAATGAGGAAGTCATTCAGGACAATGTCAAATATTTTTTATCCACATCAACATCCTCGATTGCCTTTTCTCAGCAGCAGAGGCTGCCATCCATATCTTTTACTTCTGGTGTGATGTTGGCTAAGGTTTAGCTGAAAGTGTATCTATGTGAAAGGAATGTTGTTGCTTATGTGTTTCTATGTGACTGTGAAAGTACTAATAGTGACAGACATGAAGCGATACCAACAATTGTAGCCCACAGATCAACTGCAGTAGGATGGCATTGAGAGCTTTTAAAAAAATATTATTCTTTTCTCCCTGTAAAAATACAAAAAACCCCAAGAAAATTTAAACACTCAGAAGCTCAAGAGAAGGATAGCACCCTGATGTCCAGTGTGCAGGAGGACAGGGTATTGATGGGCACATGAATAAATAGCCAGAGGCTCTTGTAGGCCCCAGCTAACTTGCAAACACATGTGGGTTCCACATGTTCACTTCTGATCTGGGTCTGGTTTCAGTCTTTAAGTAGAAGGCTTGGCAAGCATGTTACTAGTCTTAGGGACTCTGGCTTTTTATCAGAGCTGGGAAGTTTGCTTCTCTAGCCCTTCTGCAGAATGCCCCTCCAAATATTTCTGTGAAATTCCCACATTGCTGCCTTTCCACAACTGTCCTGTGGATCACATCTGTCTTTAAAAACTGAAAGTTAATTTTCTTTTTATTTAGGTTCCTGTATCACAGAATCACAGAATCACAAGGTTGGAAAAGACCTTTAAGATCGTTGAGTCCAACCATTCCTGTCGTATGCTAAACCATATGCCTAAGTGCTTCACCTACCCTTTTTTTAAACACATCCAGGGATGGTGACTCAACCCCCTTCCTGGGCAGCCTGTTCCACATCCTGACAACTCTTTCAGTGAATTTTTTTTTCCTAACATCTAATCTGAACCTGCCCTGGCTCAGCTTAGTGCCATTTCCCATTGTCCTGTCACCTGGCTGAAGAGACCATCGCCCACCTCTCTACAACCTCCTTTCAGGTAATTGTAGGAGATTATGAGGTCTCCCCTCAGCCTCCTCTTCTCAAGACTAAACAACCCCAGCTCCCTCAGCCGCTCCTCATAAGATTTGCAATATCTGTGTTATTGCAAGGTTTGTATATCTGTGTTACTAAACTATGTAAATACAAGATCTCATTTTTACAGGCCACAGTTACAGAAAAAAAAAAAGTAATTATTTTTCTTAAAATGATAAATCAACAGGCATTTCCCAAACCAGATATGGAAAGGAGCACTAGGGAAAATGTTCTCATCCAGGAGAGCACCTACAAATGCCTGGTCAGAGAACAGACTGAAGCTATCAGGGGTGCTGGGAGTTCCATCACTGTGGCTGTGTCATTTTGTCCTGGGAGAAACAAGGCAAAAAATCAGAAAAGGCATTTATGCTGAAGGGCAGCAGTAAATTTTTCTTGGGAGAGTGACAGATTCAAGAGGGATCCTTGTATTTCTGAATGGGAACAAAATCCATCCCCAAATTTTCACGATGCAGTATGTACCATTGAAATAAAACTTGGAACATGCTGCCTTCATCCTGCTGAAGTGCTTTGTTTTGCCTCCGAATTTTAGGACACCATAAAACATTAACCACTGAAGTTTTGGACAGTGTCATTAAAGTTTGGGACAAGATAGGTCTATTATTTTACAGTCTTAAAATACTGTGCCATTTTAATTCATTTTCACAATCTCTTGAGGTTGTCATTTAGCAAATAACAGTTTTCACAAACTTTACCTGGGGATTCCTGATGTGTTGTATAAAAACCAAACCAAACCAAACCAAACCAAACCAAAACCAAACCAAAACAAAATAAAACAAAACAAAAAAAACCCAAAACAACAAAACCACAAAAAACAGGGAGCTCTATGAGTACTGGTAAATTCTTTATCTGATCCAAATTGCAGTTATCATTATAAAACAGATACATACAAGCTTCTGAATACTTGAGACTGTAAATATACGCTTAAAATGTGAGTGTAATGACAGGAGATTTGGAGGGAGAGAAGTTAATAGCTTTATTTTTATAAAAACTTGCAATTTTGGTTCAGGTTTTATATCATTGATTTAAGGAACAGCCAAGGAATTTGCTCCAGAGACACTGGTGTGATCAATGTTCTGTTCTGGCCTTTTAACAAAACACTCTTGCACACATTTTTTACCTCAGCCTTCCCTTCTGCTTAGAATATTGTGCCTGTCTGCACAACCTGTTTCCTAAAATCTGACAGGTATTGAAACATCCACTTCTTGATACACTTTAGGTCTTCTGTCCCTTGAAGCATGGTGAGATACTTCTGCAGAACACACAAAACCCCTGGCTTATTCCTGCATCTTTGTATCTAAGGCTTGTGCATCTTTTCCCAGAATGCATTGGAGTAGTTTCAGATATCTGAACCCCCTGGATAGTAAGTGTAAGCTCTGAGATGTATCCTAGGCTGAGACCATAACAAATCTTTAGGTTGCCTGACATACAATATGTTTCCCTTTACCTCAAGCAGCCAACAGACTGTCAACAGACACATAGATGAAGCACCCTAAAAAATTATCTTGGGGACTTAATAATGTTTATGGAAAATAAAGTTTAACAGTGAAATCCTATGTCTCCGAAAGATGAAATAGGAGTTTAAAATTTCCTAATTGTTGTCTTTTGAATCTAGGAATTTGAAGGAGGCAGGCAATGAGAAAGACAACAGTGGACATTTCTAAGGTGTAGCACAAGGCCTGAAAGAATCAGGTAGAAGTCTCCCAACTCTTAATCACAGCACTAAGGCACTAATTTTTTGTGTTCATTATGATCTTTCCAGAGGTCCATATAATGTCCAGTGGTTGTTCTTGCTCTCTCTTTCCCTTCTTTCTCTTTTTTTCATAAAAAACCCAAACAAACAAAACCCCCAGAACCAAGAAATAAAAAATATCTTCATTAGAAGCCTTAAATTCAGAGAAAGCTGGCAAAGAATCAGAACGTAGAAACTGATTTTATGTAGAGGTGACATTAGCAAAACTCATCTCAAGGCTGATTTTGAGTATTGATGATCGCCTGCCACCCAATTAGTTGTAGATTCTTTTGGCAGAAACTGGACCTGTAGAGATTCAGGCGGCTTTCCCCGCAAGTGTAGGTTCTTGCTACCATCTAGTGGCTAAAATAAATCCGTGCACTCTTCTTTCCGTGACATAAGTGGGGGCTACAACCACCCTTGTCTACCCTGAATTATTAGAGATCTTATGCGCAGACATGACAGAGGCTAGGAATGGAGAGTAAAAAGAGTTGGGTTTTTTTTTTTTAGATTAATAGAAAGGTACGATTTCTTTAAAAAAACAGATGTATTGCATAATTGTATTCCAGGATTTTAGACCTCTACTGACTTCAAAACAGAAATTTGGGAAGGATTTTATGTTGACTCTTACTAACATTCAAATACCTGCACAGCATATCTCACCCACAGTCTTCAAAGGCAGACATAGTGACTTCCTCTGATAGAGATAAAAAGAACTGGTATCTTATGGCAAAATTTATGTTACACTGGATGTTCACAGAATCACAGAATAACTAGGTTGGAAAAGACGTTTCAGATCATCAAGTCCAGCCTTCCTGTTGTATGCTAAACCATATCTCTAAGTACCTCATCTACCTGTCTTTTAAACACATTCAGGGATGGTGACTCAACCCCTTCCCTGGGCAACCCGTTCCACATCCCAACAACTCTTTCAGTGACGAACTTTTTCCCAACATGTTGGTCCTGAAGCTCGATGTTCTCTAGACAACTTTTGCCACATCCTGATTTTGACAGCTAGATGTAATCAGTGGGAAAAAAATAGAGGGATCTACTCAGGATATGCTGATGTTGTACCAGACCACAATAAAATATAACAAATAAACTGTTTAATCACTGCCCGTAGTTCCTTGAAATCTTGTTGCTTCTGCATGGTCAAACTCAGGGTCCCTTGCATGTACAAATAGATCTATTTCTTACCCTGTGAGGGGGAGCAGCAGCTCTTCTTGTGGATTTTTACTAACAGCTGCAATATTGACTCTGCCACCTGGTGACAGACATACAACTAAAGAATAAAAGTGGAATTCAGGAGTGCTGAATGTCTTGGAGCTTCTGATAACTCTAGGGAGAGAAAAGCATTATTAAATTAATCTTTCCATTTGGTCTTCTGAATGAATCTATGCACATTTAAAACTGATCAGAGTACTTATTATTTTTTAGAAGGCTCTGGGACATGGAAAACGTAGTCAGTTTTTTTATGCCAGCCAAAATAGTATTTTTGTAGCATCTCAAGGCCATGCTCAAGATCAGAGCCCCACTGTATCTGTCCTTAGTGAAAGATTTAAAGTGAGTTCTCTAAGAAAGCCAGAGGAAAGTTTGGCAATAGTTAAAGTTATCCTGGTTTTATCACCAAAGAAATCAAGGCACATAATTTTTTATAGAAAGTCTCTCATTCAACCCAGCACAGAGAAAACCACTGGTAATTTCCACAATCTTGTCTTCAACACAGGCTCATACACTATAGCTAGTTTCAAAAGTGTTTCTTGTGTCGCTAAAGGTGTTTTAGGGTAAATCCTTATTTTTCAATGTGATCTGGATGCCAAAATATTTTTTTCAAAACTGTTTCTACTGTGTTTTGGGATCCCTGAAAGCTAAACTGTTAGTGGTTATTTTCTTATGTGTGGCAGACCTTGAAGCCTTTGTTTCTTCCCCTAACCCTGGGGAAAAGTCTAGCTTAGAGGTAATAGGTAAGGTGAAGTAAATACTGTAAATAAAATAAATGCCACATTAAGAAATACTACAGGAATAGATGAAGGAGAATAAGATACAAATCAATAAAAGTCATAGGATGAGGAACGCCCCAGAGAAGTGTGGGAATTGAAGTCTTTTTCTTCCCAAGTTTAAACACCAGTCTTTATGTGAGTGCTGCTTTCAGCTCACAATAACGTGAAAATAAGATCAAACACATCTGTAACTCTTGGCATGCCAAGATGCACAACCCGCCCAGGTTTAGTGTCCCTACAGCCTCCTCTGCTGCTGAGCCAGTACCTGAGGCAATGATGTCCAGTGTATGAATTCATAAAACAAGAGAAGTTGTGGACCTGTACTTGTGCCAGGGAATGTATCACATAGGGCAATTCAGAGCATAATGGGTTGGAACTAGAAAGCCTGCACCATAGCTACAGGCTCAGGGCTCCTCCTGCCTCATAACCCTGACAGGTACAGCATGCTTCTATGAACTGAGGACGGCTATTATCTAGCTAGGCAATGAATAGAAACCTTAGCTTCATCTAGAAGCTGGCAAGATTCCAAGACTCTCTCAGAGCTGGAAAGTTTCAGGCCTACTGATGTTTCAAGCATGCACTATATTTTTTCTGCTGAAGTCTTTACATTCCAGTAGCCAAAAGTCAGTCTTCAGTAGAAGGGTATGTATAACTCGTGCCTGTATTAGGCAGGCTAGCAGAGGTCAGTAAACGAACAACATTGGATTTGGTGGAAAAAAATGGTGTAATGATGATCGAAATCAGTGCTGGAAGAGATCTTCATACTTGTCTGTGCCTTTGCCTGCTAACAGCATCAACTTCAGCTTTGTCATCTGTCACAGATGCTTCTGTTGACTTCAAAGAAGCTTTCATAACAAAGAATTTATAACCTCCTCAAGAAATGTAGTCTTTTACATTGCAACACCTTTTTGTAATCTAATCCTAGTCATTATGTCAGTACATTAGGAAACCACCTTCTCTCTTCGCTGACCAAGCAACCCCTAATTAAACTTGCAACTTCTGTAAGAAAAACAAAAATCCACTTCTTTCTTTGTCTAATCAAGGTCTAAAGTTACATTGGGATGTACAAATCTGATTCCTCTCAGTTCTGCAGAGAGACAGTTGTTATAGATTGTTACAAACAGGAAATTGGATCAATAACTGCCATACATGTACTGAAGCCAGACATACCTGCGTTGTGTTCCTTACCAACAGAAGTCTGCTAAGTGTTGTGGAGTTCCTTATTTCCAAAGCTAACCCAATAACCCAAAGCAGGGTAAATCACTTTAATGTTACAAAGATATATATGTGTATATATAAATATGAGAAATGAGAAATTCTCATACAAATATAAGTGAACATGAATACATATATTTTTCACCTTTCCATTTCAACAGCCCTCTGTTACTAGGAGTTTACACTTTAGATGATATAAAGTGAATCACTTAAACTCATCTCTAAATTTGACCAAGTCTGAATTTATCTCAGTTCTCAATTTCTTATATTTAATTTGGACTTCCAAAAGAACCACAATGTTTTGTGGCCAGGTTACAGGAGTTTGAAGGAGGTAAGAAACTACTCAAACTACTGTAGTCTGTTCAGCCTCTGCAGTGAGTTCCAGGTTTGGTCTGTATGTTCAAAAAACCATTCTTACAACACCCTGTAGGCAAGCCCATCGTTCTAACGGGATGGTCTAGTCTCAGTGCTTACTGTAACAAAATGTTCTACAGAAGCCTGGATCTGGAGAAGTCAGACCTCACTTCAGCTCTGGGCACAACTCTGACGGCAGGACCCACATCTGTGGCATGAACTTGCATACCAGCTGGCTTGCTTTTTCCCCAAACCCCGCAACTTGCAGGCCTGATTTCTGTGTTTAGTTCTCGTGTATGCAAAGCAGAGGCTTCAAACAGACTCAGTGGCCTTTCTCTGCCTGCCCCATGACACTATGCCTGTGTAAAAGCAAGATCCCCTCTCTGAATCTCAGCAGAAAATGGTGCACTGCCTGTGCTTTGATGCTGCCTTCCCAGCCCAGGTTGAGTCTGTAACTCTGCTACATCACGGATGGTGCTGTTGTACCATTTCACTGTTTTTCTTCCTTCTGATTGCTCCTGCTGCTCCTGCTCCCTTGATGTCTTTCTTGAACAAAAACACTGACAGATGGCATTTCTTTTATTAATCCACTATTGTAGTTCTCTTTTAATTATAGCAGCATATCATGGCTTCAGGTTTGCACAGAATCTTTCTAAAGTGGTAAAGTTGTCTGTATGTGTCATTGACAGCTTGTCTCTTGTGTTGCTGGAGATATTTTTTTAGACTTACCTATATTATAGGGATGGAGAAGAAAACAAAGCAGGCTTTCTCCCTCTGAATTACATGACAGAAGTGTCACTGGAGTAATATGATGATTATAGGCTGAAGAGAAATTCAAGTTTTTCAGTTCTTGGTAATACTTTTCAGAGATATAAAATATACACAGATCTTCAAGGCACTCTTCAAACTTTTGTCAAACAGGGACTTACCATATTTCTCAGGTATTATTCTATACCTGAGGGTTGTAAAATGCATAGATTTGCCATATCCAAACACAGAGTCAGGTACCAGAGTACTCAAATTCTTAAGAGTCTTAGTGTTAAAATAGGACTCGAGTGTCTATTGGTCTTTATTCAAAATGTTTCTAAGGAGCAGTGATATCTTTCTATTGCCATGGGCATAAAGCAGCAAGATTAGGGGAAAGTGTAAGGGTATTTAGGCATAAAACTGAAACTGCTTAGGGCTGAGCTTTTAACTATCTTTTTTATATCTGTCTGGTTTAGCTGAAGGAAAGCATCAGCTCTGTCCAGAACAATTACAGGGAGGAATAATCTTTCTCTAAATTTATGAAGTTCCAGGATCATTTAGAGTGGACATTTATTTTTGTTTTCTTTAAGTTGTAATTACTGTGGTAATTTTTCCGTCAGAAAGACAGCCAATTGTATCAGGTTGGCAAAAGCAACAGTTTCCAGTTAGATTTATTCAATGAGAACACGATGATCTTCAGCAAAGTTTTTTTCCTTTTATAATATATTCTTCCATCATGCATCCCTGCAATTTAAAGTGAGATTATACCAAGAGACAACACAACTTAAGAGATCTGTAGGAAGGGACTAGACCCCTTGTCTTCCTTCTATTAGCAGGTGGGAGAGAAATGAAGGATGATTAGCAGGTGGGAGAGAGATGACAGATGAATTTAGATTGAGCCAAAATTACACATAATATTTGGGTTTTGAAAATTTCCAATAATCAGTATGACAGCCTTTCTCTGTTCAAAGATATTCTATTCATGAAAGGTTACAAACACATTATATAAAGATTGGTAGATTTAAAGAAGCAAGTAAATAAAGGATATCTGATACTAAACCAAAAAGTAGTTTATATTCCAGGATCTGTTATATTAATAATTTTTCACCTCTGACAGCATCATTCCTTGATTTTTCATTCTATGAACTGGCTATTTTTCACCCTTTTTAGTCTAAAAAGCATTATTATCTACCAAAGAACAGTACCTGAAAAGCTGTCAGCATGTTTTTACTGGGCTATCTGGGATTCTAACAGCTTTAATTCATCCATGAAGATTATCTATTTAGATAATGAAGTTCTATAAATCTCTGTAAAGATTAGAAAAAAAAGTTGTAGGATTAATAGAGTAAACAGGACAATAGTTTTGCGAAATTTCCAAGTGCATAGTTAGAAAAGTCTAATAGAATATTTGCCTAATATTATCATTTTAATAACACCTTATAGTTCCCCAAAACAAGAAAATGAATGGGGAAACACAGGACAGATGAGGAGAAGTGCTGCCATAGAGAGGCAAAGCTTGCCTCTGCTCCCAGAGGGTTTCCATTGCACTAGTTGGAGTCCTGTGCCATAGCATTCACATGGCCCCTGTGTGAAAACTGGATGTGAAAAAACCACATGTTTATCAGCACTTTCTGCTCTGTGCTTAATTTCATCACATTTCAGAGAGGATCAGGAGGGGAAAAAAAATTAAACAAAGACTTTTTTAGAGATCCAGCTTTCCAAGATGCACAGCTACAGCCTGACAGAGAATAAAAGGCCATGAGCTAGCAGAAGGTGTGAACCTACTGAAGCTACTCCAATCTATATTAGGTGAGAAACTGTTCTTGCACTGCCAAGTATCACAAATATCAAACCGTCATCAGGTACAATACAGGTGTCAAAAGTTCTATGCATTAGTTTTAGTCATGTCTGTGTAGTCCTGCTTTGCTCACTGCTCTCTCACTAAAACTAGCTGCACAGTTCTTTAGCCTTTCTGTTTTAGAAAAGTTGTTTTCCAAGTACAGCACTATTCTTCCAACAAGGACTCTAGATCTAGGAAAAAAAAACCTTTGTTTTTTCCTACTGATAGGAAAAAATCCCTGTTTTAATTTGCTATGGATTTTTTTTGGTCTTATTTTCAACACTAGTTTCACAGTTACTATGCTAAATACAAAGAATTTGCAGCTACAGAAGTCTTGCCCAAAGTGAACAAAGTTCCAAATACTGGTATCAGTTTTATAAGTCTGGAATAGCTACATCTAGATTCTAAAGTAAGACCTGACAGCCCTAGTTAAGCTGTGGCTTTTCATGATGTACATCAAAGTGACTCAGCTGTATTTCTAGTGATTGCATTGAATGGAAGATCTGATCTCAAGCCTTTTCCTTGAGTTGACTTGATATTTCTTTTCTATCTCCACTTTTAACTGCATATTAAAAAAGAAAATATCACATTAAAAAAAAAAAGATTGTGATTTTCTTTCACAAAAAGAAAAGAAATAGAAAGTATGGTGTCACTTTATCACCAAAATCAAAGGGCTGCTAACAATGAGCAATCAATAAGAAACATTTCACTCCTAGAGCCCTTTAATCTACCCGAGCATTTCAGTTTTCATCACCTGATTGGAAGCAAGGCTGTAGAGTGAAAAAACAAGTCAGCCTTCCTTCTTGAAGACTTTGGAAACTTTTAAAAAAATGTTTCTAAAGTTTCAAGTTAGAAGTCAGATCACATTGTGTCTGTCTCATTCTCGTATCTCCATATCCACTTGAAGCTTGAAGCATTCACTTTTAGTTCAATGGTACTTGTTTTGGAGATATGTACTTGATCACGCACATTCGATAAGCAGATAAGCCAGCTAATTAATTCACCTGTGTTATGTTGGGGACAAGCAATTATTGTTATGATCTTACAGATTTTTATGGCTTATAATGATAGAAGTTCTAACTTAAGGAAAAATTTTAAACCTCAATGTAATGGCACCTGAAGACTGTACCTAGATGTCAAAGGATCCATGATAACAGCTGCAAGCCTGAGATATAATTCAGTTGTCTAAACATCATAATTTTGTGTCTAATGGTTTCATTTTACCTCCAGCGCAGATAAAGTATCATGCTTTAAAAGTTTCTTGTTGCTTGCTCATTTATGCTCTATAATATTGCTAGCAATGAAATTATTCCTTGCTTTTTCCTTTTCCTTTTCAGTTTGTGGCATTGTACTTTGTTTGTTTGCTTGTTTGTTTTTATATTCAGAAAATGTGAGTCAATTCTACACCCTATATCATATATGCCAGGCCCAAAAAGAAGTTTTTGAAATCCAAAAGTATTACAAATGTTGTTATGTTTTGCAACTGAACTGGCCCCCATGCACCACTCCAGAAGAGCATAGCTTTCCCACAAACCCAGTGCCATGTTTACCAGCCACGTGTTATGTCTCAAATATAGTTGTTCTGGCAGGTTCTACTGGCTGTATTGCCTAGAATGCCTTTAACTATGAGATCTTAGACATCTATCTTGTATAGGCAGCTAAATGTAGGTGTCTTAATCTTTAAATGAATCCCACACAAAATGACAAATTAGTCATTGGTAAATGACAAGTTTATCATCATATGTCACGTATGATTTCTGTGAAAAGTTAGAATAACACTTCATAATTCATTGAGTAAAGTAACTTTTTTTTTTGAAATTGTGTGTCCCTCAACCTAATTAAAAGTATGGTGGATGTAGAAATGGAAAGAAGCATGTGAGAGAAGTAACTCACACTTTTCATAATTTCCATTTTATAACTCAGTGTCCAAATCTAGAAAACAGAAAAATAAGTTATTACAGTCATATTTATTACAGACCATTATGTTGTATATCTACTTTCTAAAGTTATAAAAATGAAGATAAAGCTGGATGAGAGCTGTTGAGAGAGGAGTGGGGGGAAAAAAATCAATAAAAGCTGATACCACTCCTGGTGGGAAAGAAAGGAAGGGAGAGGGTAAGGGAATGTGGCAGACATTTCTCTAGGTACCTATGGGAAGAGATGGGCTGTACTAAGCATCTGACTGGTGATAGTAGTACATACATCCATGGTTCTTTCATCCATGATAGTAACAAGCAGCAAACATTGAAGTGGACAAAGACTAACAAGCAGGATCCAAAAACACTGAATTGGCAATGTGGAGATCTGGAGGGATACAACCTTTGATGTCTTTGAAGAATGATTTTTTGTGTCTTTAGAATCACTAGCTGAGAATTGCAGTTATGTGATTAAAAACTAATCAGCAAGAGCACAAAGGTCCAGTGAAGCTCAGCAGAACAATGCCAGACTGAGTAACCCTGTAACGTAAATTGTGTAGCCTGAACCAGATCATCCTGAGACTCTCCAGGGAGAATGGTGGCACTGCTGTCCCAAGTGGAAAGCCCACCAAGAACCAAGGACAATCTTTCCCAGAGCACCTTGCAGTCAGAAGGGGTTACTGCCTACACATGTAGAGGCCTTATTATGGGATAGCAGAGGAAAATATACTATGGGGTATTTTAATACGAATTGTGGAAATGTGTGAGAAATTATAGGATGTTTGGGGGAGGACCAAAAAACGGAAAGGGAGCATTCAAGGAGGATTAGGGAGGAAAAAACAGGAAAAAAAAAATTGAGAGGAAAGGGGATAAGACAATCTGGTCACGTGTAAATGTCTCCTTTTTAGGTAAATATACCAGACTGAGCCCTGCATTTCATAATTGCAATCTTCCCTGTCGTCTGGATTAATCTTCTTTCTAATTATCTTTTATATGGATGTGCTCTTTATCCTGAGTGGGTATGTGTGAAAGCTGGTGAACTCCAAGCCAGCATGTAGGATAAAAGATACAAGTTACCGGAGTGTAACTGCAAGTTTTGGGGGCTCTTATGCCTGAGTACCAGCAACTGGGGACACCAGGGCAACTGTGGACCAGCTACTGGGTCAGCTGAGCATCTAAGGCTCTCCATCCAAATGGAATAGGCTGCCCAGGGAGGTGGTGGAGTCTCCTCTGGATATATTCAAGACTCGTCTGGACGCCTATCTGTGTAATATGAGCTAGGGAGCTGCTTTGGCAGGGGGGTTGGACCCGATGATCTCTCGAGGTCCCTTCCAACCCCTACAATTCTGTGATTCTGTGATTCTGATTCTGTGATTAACATTTTGTGTGCACATATTTCTGTATTTTCCACTACTGGATTTCCACCCTGGTCATTGAGAAAGCAGGACCAGAATCAAGTGACACAGTGTTCATGTCTGTGTGAGTGCCACTTGCATTTAAGCAGGTGCTGGTAATGTACATGCTGATCTGGGTGGCCAGCTCTGCATGCATGTATGCATAGGTGTATGTGCGCGTCTTGTGAATACCTACTCAGCTTTGCTACTGGCTGAACCTTGGGACATAAGACAGAGCAGACTCACACAGTTACTGTTTTCAATTGCCTCTAAGAAGAATGATCTAACAAAAAGTATCAAAGGGCTGAAGCAACTGTCCTGTGAAGACAGGCTGAGAGAGTTGGGTTTGTTCAGCTTGGAGAAGAGAAGGCTCTGGGGGGAATTTATAGCAGCCTTCTAGTACCTGAAAGGTGCCTTCAACAAAGCTGGGGAAGAACTGTTCACGAGGCCATGTAGCAGTAGGATAAAGGATAATGGTTTGAAATGAGAAAAGGGGAGATTTATGTTGGATATTAGGATAAAATTCTTCACTATGAAGGTGGTGGATCACTGGAACAGGTTGCCCAGAGGTGTAGTGGCGGCCCCATCCATGGAGATATTCAAGGTCAGGCTTGATGGGGCTCTGAGCAACCTGATCCAGTGAAGATGTCGCTGCTTACTGCAGGGGAGTTGGACTATAGTCCCTTCCAACCTAACACACTCAATGATTCTATGATTCTATAATTCTAAAAATATACTTCCCCTTCTGAGGAAAGAGGGAATGATCATTCAGGTGAGAAAATGTCACTATCTGATGAAATCAACAGAACTGTGATAATTTTCCCACTAAAAATGTATTCTTCTATTAGAGATCTCCACACTGTAAGGGAGGAAGCTTTCAGTTTATTTTTTGAAGGCAAAGGTTCTTATCTTACCTTTTAATAAAGGTCCTATATGACTTTCTGAAAAAAAATGTAATAATGGCAGTATTTCAATGAACTTGGCTCAGAATATCTAGAAATAATGCACTGTTATTTCTTGGAAGCCTGCAACTGTGTCCTTATTCTTGATATTAATCTACCTAAAGAATTGTAATTGTCTTAGCTTCATATAAAATATACTATATTGCTATTTATAAATAAGAAGGCAAAAGTGGTTTCTGATGTAATTCACATTGATTCTTTAATATAAAGGTATTACATTTTTGGAAGGAAACATATGTTATGCACATCAATCTTTTGAGAAAGAAGCTGTATTTGCTGGCACTGCTACTGTAGCTCACAACTTTTCAATATGTCTGAGGAAATGGTGCTCTGCAGGAAACACTGAAGCTAAGCTATTGTGGTAGCCAACAACAAATACATGTGTGTAGGGTAAGTACCGAAACGGAATATTTTCCCTCACAGGAATTATTTATTGTTCTGTTTCAGATGGCTTTCTCAGGTAATATGTCAGGATTCAGACAAGTTGGAAAGTACATGGGTAATTTATGATACCACATGTATTGTAGCTTGGAAGGTCAAAGCCATATAAGTTGTCAAAACATAGAAACAGTCTTGAAGAAACTACCATTCACTCCTTTGTGTTAAAAAAACCCCAAAACACAACACACACACACAAAAAGACAAAAAAGTGCTTAAAAGATCTAAATCATGGCATTAAATCCATTGTTATTTCAAATAACTGTATCATATAGATTTAAAAAATTGACCAACGTAAACTTAAAAATATGTGAAAGATTCTTTTTCTCCTGCAATATGAAATGGAACTTAGTTCAATAAATTAATTGGATTTTAATTTAAAAATGTAATGTTTAGAATTCTCTTAATTTCTTTTTAAAAGTTACCCTTGACATGGTTGCTGTTTTGCCAGCATTGCCCACTAATATGCAGGGATATTTTTCCATTTTTCAATGTTTGCTCATGCTTCTTCAACTATTACAACTTTCAGGATTTTGCCCCATACCCAGTTTTCAAGATGACTAACTGGTAGAGACTAGACTTGGATGGAAGTTTGAAGAAAGGCCATTTCAGGAATTGATCAGGCCGAATTCCTGACAAATGCAGAAAACTTTCTTCAAAAATGCCTCAGTTACACTCCAGGCAACATGAGGAGTTTCTGTAGATGCAGTTTCCTGTATGTTCATTTAAACAGATATGATGTTCTGCAAGCCTCATTTTGCCCCTGATATGGAAGCTAAATGCTTTGTTGGACAGGACTGGAAAGTGACAACAGCAGTGACAGATTTATTCCATTTATTAGGTCAGTTGTCGCTCTTTGGCAGCTTTCCCATTCTCAAATTATTTTCAGGATACAAAGTAACTAAGGTGGAAGAGTGCATTTTGTCTTCAGTGTGGGTTATGGAGCTGAAATTTTTCACCATCATTTGTTGAGACAGATTTGTTTGCACACACTGCATTGATGGTTATATGCTTCTTTCTTTATTAAGATCAAGAACCTGAAGGTATAAAGTTTAAGAAGTCCATTTTCCCTCGACAGCTTCACCTTTCCACAGAGACTGAGGTGTGGTCTTTATCTTCAGCCCTTAATGGTGTTGTCTACTTTCTCCACTTTGGAAATAATAGTTTCCAAAGCGGTTTTGGAATCAAGCAGACAGGCAAACAGCCAGCCGCAGGCTATCAAACAGCAAGCATCCTGTATATGCCAAGATAGACTGCAGGATAAAATGAGGCTTCTTGGACTGTAATACAAATTAGTCCTGCCACATGATCTTATTGATAAATTTATAAAACTCGAGTTTGTAATAAGTTGTATTTTTGGCTTCTGGATAGCACTTTTGAAATCCCATCAACCTGCTGGTAAAACAAAAAATTACGAGGGGTCTGTTACCACATAACTGTTCTATACAGTAGTTACCAGTGTAATCTATACATTGTGTTGCAGATATAACATTAGCCACAGGGCTGCTCCCTCCAACCGTGGGGATCACCTGTGTTGAGCACCTTCAAATTCAAATCTGAGGAGAAGTATAGACAAGTGCACTCTAGGGAAAACATTTTGTGTTAACTTCTTTTGCCGGTAATGATAGGCTGATGTTTGAGGTACAAACTCTTTCACCCCCTTCTGAGGAAAGCGCAGGAAATGCTTAGAAAGTTGAAAAATGGAGAATACTAATATTATAAAATTACCTAACACATCCTACTTTGACTGAATACAATGGCATAATCATTATATTGAGAACCATACTTTATATCCCTATTTAGAGAATTCAATACCAACTGCAATGAAATTGGGTTGCAGCTCTCATGGCAACTTTAAGTTGCAGTTCTGTGATGTCTGTCATTGTAATTCCTATATGGGATTTTCTTCTGTTTGTTATTTTCTCCCTCGGATGTTGCATTCCTATCCTTTATCTTCTTGCATAAAGAAATATAGGAGTATATTACAAGCTAATGAACGTTATCAGCATTAGCAATGAATCCATATCTAGAAACTTAGCTTAATTGAAATATCATTGTAGTGAGTCTGTAAGTAAATTCTAGTGATACTACTGGCATTTTAATGACAGTAGATCTTCCTTGCTTTCCCTCCCCTCATGTACATTTTTTTTTTTAATTTTACATAGCTAGCTTTTGTTCAAGGACCCAGCTCTTCCTCACCGGGAGTTATCCTGCAGCTCTTTGCTAACCAAAGCTGGACTCTTCTCACCCTGGGCTGACCTGCAGTTTGGCAAAAGCACTTCTGCAAAGTACAAAACCCACTACCTATTTTTTATTTTATTTTAGTTTAGTTTAGTTTAGTTTAGTTTGGTTTGATTTGGTTTGGTTTAGTTTGGTTTGTTATTTATTAGTATTTGTTAGCATTTGACAGTATATATGTTATGACTGAGCACAGGTCATGCAGCACTGAGAGGGACCTGGGGTCCTCGTGGACAACAGGATGACCATGAGCCAGCAATGTGCCAGGAAGACCAATGGCATCCTGGGGTGTATTAGAAGGGGGGTGGTTAGTAGGTCAAAAGAGGTCCTTCTCCCCCTCTACTCTGCCCTGGGGAGACCGCACCTGGAATATTGTGTCCAGTTCTGGGCCCCTCTGTTCAAGAACTCCTTGAAAGAGTCCGGCGCAGGGCCACGTAGATGATAAAGCGAGTGGTATACCTTCCTTATGAGGAGAGGCTGAGGGAGCTGGGCTTCTTTAGCTTGGAGGAGACTGAGGAGCGACCTTATGAATGTTTATAAATGTGTAAAGGGTGAGAGTTGGGAAGATGGAGCCAGGCTCTTCTCAGTAACGGCCAGAGATAGGACAAGGGGCAACAGGTGCAAGTTGGAGCATAGGAAGTTCAATGTGAATATAAGGAGGAACTTTTTCCCTGTGAGGGTGATGGAGCCCTGGGACAGGCTGCCCAGGGAGGTTGCGGAGTCTCCGCTGGAGACATGCAAACCTTGCCTGGATGTGTTCCTGTGTGATTTACTCTAGGTGATCTTGCTCTGGCAGGAGGGTTGGACTAGATGATCTTTCGAGGTCCCTTCCAACTCCTAACGTTATGTGATTCTGTGATACTGTTCTAAACAGTGGGCTCTTGCTTAGCATTATTATAAGTGTAAAATCAGCATTTAACTTTTGCTATGTAAGTTTTGCTTATTATGTGCAATTTCATTATTTTTTCCAGAAAAGGTTTTCCAACTAATCAAGAATAACATACCAAGCAATGAGAAATTATTTTAAAATACTAATTTCTACTTGAATTTTCTTGACAGTGTTATCCACCTTGTCCAAATATGGAATGTTTTCGTTTATAAAGTTCAAAGAAAAAAAATGTTGGATTTAAATTAAAAAGTAGCTATGGCTTATCTGTCTGAACATTGGGGTAAACACAGATAGACATCGCTCACTTGGAAAAATCTTACAAATTCAATTTAAATTTAATAGAGAATTATTTCAATTTCACAGAGATTTTTAAATAATCCAGTGGAATTTTACAGTATATAAAATTCCAGGTTGATTCAAAAACCTTTCCGTACATGCAGGCAGACACGCATGCATGCACACGTGGACACACACACACACACACAAAGTTTCTTTTACAGGGACATTTTACACAACTGAACAGAATTTTCCTTATTCTGCCCCTCACCTCCCTGGTTTTAGTCTAGTTTTATAAAACTGCTCTGTCTTCACTTCTCTCTGAGTCTGGGGACTTCTCATGTCTCCTAACCCACTCATCCCTGTGCCAGCTTCTCACACACTGTCATTTTTATCTTTTCTCTCTCTCTTTTTTTTTTTTTTTAATCTGACAGTGTGCTACATTAGCAGAAGCACTGATTTTAGTCTCCAGGGGGTTGCAACTGAAAGTTTTTATCCGTAAGGCTCACCAAATACATTTTAATCAGTCTGTCAGACATGCCCCAGGTCTACTACCCCAAGACATCAATATCTCCACACTATTTCTAAAGAAAATATTCCTGTTTGTGCCATGAAATCTGGTTCCTGCTGGTGTAGAAGGGTGTAGCTCTGGGTGTCTTGTTGAAGAGTTGCCCTCCTTTTGTTCTGACACCTTTACATGTTTGGCAGCATCTGTGCAGTCTGAAAAGAACACGCTGCAACAATATGAAGAAAAGCACAAAGTGTAGCTGGTCAATTTTTATTGGATTGACCTTTGCCTGCTTTTCTATTTTATTCTTCTTACACATTAGGAATAATTTTGAAAGAATGAATAATGATGTAACCATTAAAGAGCTACATTCCCTGTAGCCTCCCTTTTCAGATGAACACAGCAGAAACATGGACATACGCCAGCGAGGTGCAATTCTCTGCATCTCTTCTTAACTTCTTGCTTCTTTTCACCCAGGCCAAAAGTTGCTTGATGATGAGAGAACGTACAGATCCACCAGTCCTTTACTTTCTCAGCTTTCACCTTGGAACTAGGGGTGACTTAGAAGCTGTTTGAGAAAATGGTTGGTTTCTGGATACATGGCTCACTCCAAAGAATTTTGAATTAGACTGTCTTGGAGTTTCCACTGAATGATGCTGTTACTGAAAACTGACACCCAATATTTTGGCATTTTGGACCAATGCCAAACGTCCAGTAACAGTAACAATAGCCCAGACAAAAGAATCCAGAGCTGTCTTCTGGCAAAGGCAAAATGTGGTAAATGCAATACTGTTAAAAATGCTTCCCTTCTGCTGTAATAACTTTCAATGCCTCAAGGAGGAGCTTGTGTGCAAGCTACAGACCAGATTTTCAGTGGGCAAAACATTTCATCTGCATTATCTGTGTTTAGTACAGCATTCAACCTCACATGATCCTTAATAGCTTAAAATCTATCATTTGGCAGAGCAAAATGAGCATCCAGGTCATATAACTTTTGAGCAACATGTAGTAGACCTCTAAACCACAGTTGGTTTTATTTATTTAACCCAATATCCCAAGATTTAGCAAGATAATCGTAATTCCTGTGGTACTGAAAAAGCAACATGAGGTATCATTACATAGCTGGCAACCACCAACATCGACAAAAACCTGTGGAAATCAGAATTTTACAGTGGGGGTGTATGTCGATTATGACTCAAAATAAGGTAGACTGCAAATGTTTCTGTTTTCAAAATACCAAAGAGATAATTATCAAAAAGACTGCTACTTTATGTTTCTAACTTCATATAAGTGATTTATTTTTTCTGAGTGAGGAACAAGAGCAGGTGTATAGTCATTGATGAAATGGTTTCTTTACTTTTTATTCAACCACAATTACAAAAAAAACCCCAACCAAACATTGAATCCGTTCATAGAGAGAGATAGCGACATCTTTCACTCTAAATGATGTTTTAAAATTATTTTTCTAGTGTGACAAAAAAATTACTTCAGAAATACTTGTTTGTCCTCCCAGTTTGGCAGTATGCATTGTCCAAGAGACCTGACTAACCAAGTAAAAGCTTTCTCTGAAAGTTTGAAGAAAACAAATTTTATCTAATTCAGCACTTTTCCACGGAAATTTCATTTCCCTCTGATGCTGTTCTCCACAAACTCGTGGACATGTTTGTTAATACCTCCCAGTGAAATTCAGCCTGAGGCAGACACCTGGTGTTTAAATTAAAAACCGTCCAGGTAAAGTTTAGACAAGTAACATAGAATGTTAAGACAGAAAATAGAATGTTAAGACAGAAAACGTAAGGTAAATTGATAAACTGAACTTCTGGAACCAGTTAAAGTCTGAAAATAGTTAAATGTCTAGATCTCAAAAATATGTATCATAGTTCTTTAGGTTCACAAAATTAATAAAACTCCTGTCATCAAATGGCAGATTTATTAGTCTTTAAGTATGATATCAAACAGGGACAGATCAAGAAGTCAGATCACTACTCTCTGATTGTCATTCACTATCAGATCTGAAGGATTTTCTCTTGTTTTCCTGAGATGACAATGGTTCCAAAATACAGGCAGTGTTGAATATCCAGATGCTGGCTTGCACAAAACATGCATTACACTCTTCCTTAATACTTTTTTCCATATAAGGAATTTCTATGGAACATGCTGAGCTGCCTTGAAGAATTATGAATGAGGAGGAGACTTGTGAAATGTAAAGTTGTGTCTACACTGCAGAAGCTTAAGAACTTATACATTAAAAGTACATGGCAAAGAAAAAGTTATGGAAGGATGAAGCACACATGATCTCACATGTATTACAATGTAAACTGATGCCATGTCATTCAAAGATGGGTACTCATACTATGAAGTTTTCTTTTTTTTTTTTTAATTGAAAATTATTTTTCTTTTTCATACTGTTTGTGAAAATGAGATTTAATAGCTAGAACCCATGATGGAAAGTCGTAACCAAACACTGAGCTGATATGTAGCATGTGCAATTGAAAGTGGGGTTTTTAGAGATTTATAGCTTTTTAATGTATATATTTATATATTTCTTTAACTCAAGACAAAGTATCATCTGTAAAAATAGGGGTAGGGGGGAAATCCATAGAAGTTACAGAATATATCACCTACTGAAAAATAGGACCAACTTGACTTAAGTGGTCAAGCTGAGATTCACCATATACCACTTTGTCAGTACCTCAGTCCCCTAGTTCAAAATGAGGTGTGCCTCACAACAGTGTGGAGCTTTAAAGGACCTAATATATATTGACAAATTGAATGAAATTTACTGTATGAAGGTAAGGATTTGACTGATTAGAATTAAGGCAAAAATACCCCATCAAAACCTTAACCCTGAATCCCCATGTAAAGCTGATGAATTCTAAAAACTATACCTGAGAAAATATGTCTTCTGTTCTAGAGGTAATTGAAATATTTTTCTTGGTTTTCCTCCTTTTTTTCGTCCTTTTTCCCTCTCCTTTTTTAATTTCCTGATACACTAAATACATTTGTATTTCTACAATATACTGGAGTTTGTTGTAAGGCCTAGAATCTAAAATCTGTATCCCAGATAGGTGTTTGATATTAATTCATATATACTTGGCCTAATCATTCCGAATGAGTTTGCATTTGTTGAACTCTCTGGGCACAGATACTGATTTTGGCAAAGAACAGAAAATCTTTACCACTTTTTACTGTTGAACACTTTACAGTGAGATACAATCCAGATGCCAAAATATACCCAAAATCACTACTGTGCTTTTCGATAACTCATTCAAAGAATAGTTGGGATACAAGAATCTACTTCAAAGCCTGTGGTAACTAACAGGAAGGCTTCTTCTGACTTAATTTAAACAGTGCTCCAACATCAACAAAAAGCAATGGGTCACATCATGCAAGTAAGTGTTACAGGGTCAGACCTTGTAGGAGTGTTTCGTCTTTATTATAAATGTAGCATAAATTGATCTAACTTTGATATTTTACAAGAAAGATGAAGGCAAAAAACCCCAAAAAAATCTTATACCATAGAACAAGAGAAAATTTGAAACTTAATTACATCCTGTCCAAATATAACTCAATTCCTACTAAGAAACATTTGTTTCCAACAGACAGAAAAATTATTGTTTGTGAAATATTTATTACTTATTTGTACTTTTAAAAAATCACATTTGCTAGGAATAGCTGCAATAACTTTGCTTTTATCTGAATTCATTTGTGCTTACGGTTATCCTATTGCTCTGTCTTCACAGGTTGTTTTTATTTAACGTATGACTGTACAGTCAGACATTATGGCTAGATGTGGTAATAGTTTTTATGGCTGGATTTAGTAGTAAGGGCCAGGGAGCATCCCTGGTTATAGCTCTAAAATATTAAAATTGTCTCTGTCATGGTACTTGTCTGATCCAGCTAGTCCAGTTGGGCATGGTTTGGAAGTTAACACAGATTAGGTCTGACTCCTACCAAGCAATTTGCAAGCATCCAGCATGATTTGGAGGTTGAGAGCTGAACAGCAGAGCTACAGGTCACCTGATGGCAGCTGGCTACAGTGGTAGAGAATGGCCCCATGCAGATCTCATTTGCTAGTACAAACACAGCTAACAACATGGCCAAGTGATACCTCATCAGACTTGGTCCTAGGTAAGAAATGCAGGATTTGTGTAAGAAATTGTGGAGGAACCAGCTGTCATGTGAAAGACTCAGGAGGTTTGATGGGAGAGAAGGGGGGGTGGCGAGAACCTTCCACTTGAGTCATTTATGTTTTGTTTCTATTTATCTGTCAAATGCAGATGAGCACCATAATTTGTAGCAGAGCATGTGTTGTCCAAGCAGTTGTTATAAGCACAAAAGAATCCAAATTTGTCCATAAAGAAGATACCTTCTCTTAGCAGGCACACACTGAGCTCACTTTGCATTTGGAGCCAATCAGACTTCACAAAAAAGTGTCATATTTAACCTACAAGATTATGAATGATCATCATAGCTGAAATCTCAGGGAGCAGTTTTGTGAAAGATGACAGCATGAAAGTGGGAAATAATTCCACTAGACAAGTCTCTGATCTCAGTTCTAACTGTTGGAAACCTGGAACAACAATCTTCCTGCTAAACAACAGCTACTTTATTCTAATTTATCAAGGAGTAATGGGATAATGATTATCCCAAGGAAAGGCTACACAATGTCATGATACAGAGAATAAAGAAACAGAAAAGCATAAGAGTTTTTTGTAGATTATCCTTCATTAAGCTGAGCAAATGAATGACCATATTTGGAAATAAACTGGTGCCGTACTGTCAAAGATCACATCCTTTTTTTATTATTATTTTTATTGTTAAAAGTGCACAACTTCATCCAGAATGTCTACCTTGGAAAGAAATGGTGAGGACTGATAACAATAAATTTTGATAGCTAAAAGTGGCACACACAGTAGAGTTCAAAACTTCCTATGGGTTTTCTGCAAATGATGAAAACTTTGCTCTACAGTAACATTTGGCAAAAGTCAGTGGAACTGTTTCAGCAAATGAAATTGAGCTTTTCTTTATCCACAGGTAACAGGAGTCTTATGGCACATCCTATCTCACCTGTTTTCTTGTTTCACAACAGAATGGATCCTAAATCCAACCTACGAACTCTGTGTGTGATTCCAGAATAGAGTACTAAACTCAGACGCAAGTGCAAGACATAAAGTATTTATCAGTCACATACTTAGTTATATTTGCAGACAGATGAATGTACTTTGTTAAAGATGGGTCAATAATTCACATATTAATCTATCTTCTGATCTTACAGAATCACAGACTGATTTGGAAGGGACCTCAAAGCCCATCTATCTCCAACCCCTGGCCATGGGCAGGGACACTCTCCACTAGCCTGGGATGCCCAAAGCTCCATACAACATGTCCTTGAACACTTCCAGGGATCCAGGGGCAGCCGCAGCTTCTCTGGGCAACCTGTGCCAGTGTCCCACTACCCTCAGAGTGAAGAATTTCTTCCTAGTGACTAATCCAGATCTACCTTCTTTTAGTTTAAACTCATTACCCCTTGTCCTATCACTCCATGCTCTTGTAAACAATCCTTTTCTAGCTTTCCTGTAGCCCTTTTAGGTACTGGAAGGCTGCTGTAAGTTCTTCCCAGAGCCTTCTGCAGACTGATCAAGCCCAACTCTCTCAGCCTGTCTTCATAAGAGACGTACTTCAGCCCTCTGACCTACATCTTTCTTCTTAAATGTGTGTAGACTCAACCATTTTAAATGATTCAGCACTGAAGACCTGCCTTTGAACTTTTTCAGCCCACTCCTTTTTTTATTTTTCTTTTTTTTACAATTTTTTTCTTTTTTTTCTTTTATTTTTTATGTTGTTTGAATACACAATATTTAATTTCCCATTTTTTTCAGTTGGAAAAACAAATTCAGGAGTGAAGCTTAAGAGCTACTGACAGAGATAAACTGTCAAATTGTAGGACAGAAATTGCCAGATTGTCTAAAGTTTTGTTCATGTATTTCAAGAAAGCAAGCTAATCTCCCTTTTATATAGCAAGGTGTAATAATGTTTACATGTTAGATTTTTAAACTGATTTCTCCACTAAGTCTCTTAATAATAGATGAAATCCCAGGTTATGAAATATTAATTCATAAAACAAGGACTTCCAGAGTTTGAAAACTTCACTTTTGATCTTGTTCTCCATAAGTATCTCAGAGTTCCTTTTATAAATCTGGTCCCACAATGAAAACGTATAGTGACCAGCAGAGAGTAACACACAATTCGATATGAATTTTAGGTGAAGCCATTTTATTAGGTGAAATCACACAGATTATGTACCTTTATTACTGCAAACGTGGCAAGCTAAAAAACAGCTAATTGGTTACACACACTGTTCACACCGTATTGATTGGTTAGTAATTATAACGAGTTCTGATAAAGCAAAATATTGTTAGTTTACCTTTAATGCCTAAAAGTATCCGCACACCTGCTGTTTTGAACCTTTTGTTATGGTTGGTTCCTAACATGTTCTGTTACTCCCAAATACCTTCCCATAACTGCTTCTTGGTTTAGGGTAGCCTGTACCCCTATCAACAAGGCCGCTGTGTTTTGAGAATGTGATTATTAAGATCCTCTCTGCATGTGTAACTTTTCCTGTCTCATGGGAACAGAAAAATATTGTCAGGGCCTAAATCTTGGGAGAAGAGAGCTAGGCCGCCGGCAGGCCTGCTGTCTTCCCCGACAAAAATGTCCATCTGCTTTTTGTTTTCATACCTTCTTATGTTTGTTAAAGCATGGGAATCATCCAAGTTTTACATGTTCTAATTACTTATTGAGGATATAACATTTTCTGCAGATGAAAAACAACTTTCTGGTGGTGCTTGGGACTACAGCAGATGCATTTTTTAAAAGCAGGTTGCTTGCTTCTGACTTTTAATGTTGCACCATGCACAGAATACAATGTTTGAATTGTTGAATATTTTATTAAAACTATTGATGCTGAACCCAAATAACTCACGTCCATACATAGAGATTTTTCCATTTCATTTCTTCTCTGGTTATTCTTGAACAGTTAAGCAGGATACAACCATATTCTTAGAAACAATCTGTCTTTTAAATTGATCCCAGTCATTGATCAAAGGTATCTCAGAGAAGTGAATATTTATGCAAAATTTTGGTTTCAAAAAGGAGAAAGATGTATGGGAAATGCAGCTAAGATTGCCTAGAATGCTTACACTGACAAAGGGCTAAGTATCACGGAGGTGCTACTGCCAGTGTCTGGCTTACCAGGTAGTATTAATGCTATACACCTGAGGATTTGTATATCTTATACGCTGAATGGAAAGAGTGCCGGGTGTACACAGCTAAAATTTCAAACAAGAAACACCTGAGCCACCCCATAGGACACACTGCAGAAGCTAATTCAACACTTACATGTGTGCATTGTTTTTTTGTGGATATATATGAGATGTGTATTATCACACAGTAACATCTACAACTTTAAGCTTTTTACCTAGATACTAAGAGTTTGATGTGGAAAGTTTCCTACTTAAATGTCTTCCATCCTAAGGAACTCTACTAACCAGGAGGTAAGAGACAAGGCTGAAAGATTATTTCTTGAAGTGGGACGACTGCTGAAAATCTTGCTATGTTTGAATCAAAATAGAGGGACTAAATTCAGAACATTCTCTGTGGGGACATCTGAACGCTAAGATACTATTCATAAACTCTGTGATAAAGCATCACCAGACAAAATGTGTAAAGTGTACAAATGGTTGTAGTGAGCATTGGATACCTTTACCAGGACGTGTACTAACCACTTGGACTTGAGAGCCTGTATTCCACCCAAGCTACATATAAAGGTTGTAAATACTTTCTGTATCTCAGCCCTAACCTGGGAATATAACATTATTAGCTGGAGCCTGAGGTGCCTTGAATTCTCTGCCAGATCTTCCTCCTTTTCCATTCGAAACACACAAATGACACATGCGTACTTTCTGTGGTTTGGCAGCACTTTCAGTCTGAATCTGCGCCAAGCATATAGACCGTGCTTAAGACACCTCCGTATGCCACTGGTTACCTGACTCATTGCCAGCTGGACTCCAGCCTCGAAACTATTGAGGCGGTTGTGGGGAGTGAAGGTATCCCACATCGGTACGAGGTTCTCAGGAAATAATGTCAATCCCATTGTAATTATCAACAAAACTTCCATTGTATCTATGAGATCAAAATTACATACGCACCACCAAAGAGTAATAAACAAGAATCCATCAGTTTGGGATTTGAATTGTTGCTCTATCATAATGAAGTGGCTCGTGGCTGATTGGCATAAATTAGGAATGTAATTGGAATACATTAAGAAGGTAATCCTGTAAGTGCCTCAAAAATGCAGGATTAATTCCTCCTTTTTAAAGAACATTTCAAACACTGATATCTGTTTTATGTACTTTATAGTTTTTTAATAATAGTAATAATCGAACATACAGTGTAAGAAATGTGAAGAAAACTAGAAAAGGTGAAGACGTGATAGTTGCTTTACCTTTTAGTGAACTCTGTTTTATCACCTTTAGTTGTACAGCTATCCTTGGGCCTAATTCAATGCAGAGAAGTGAAGTAATATTGCTAGATGGCTGTAAACCTTAGGGAAATCCTCTATTAAGGGAATGATGGCCCTAAAGGGAATATCAGGCTTTATTGTTTCTCTGTTTCTTTGAACACTGTGTTCTTGAACGCTGAAGTACTATTAGCATCCAGAATGGTACTCCCTACACCAGGATTAGCTAGATAACTTGATTATTCTTTGTAGATATGTATTATAATATTCTGTTTAATTTTATTCCAGGAGAATTATTTTTCTGCTTCAAAATTAGCCCAGGGGAAAAAGAGAAACATTTCTGAAGCTTCAAACCTTCCAAAGACTTGAACTCCACACAGAGTTAGGACTTCTGCAATCAATATTGACAGTGTTGCCCTAGCTTGTAGGAGATACAAGTTTTAGAGCCTTTCTAGACCAATTCACAGGACAAGAAGACAAAGTTGGTTTTTTTTTTTCCCAAACTAGTAATTCAGACAAGAAATAATTTATATTTCCATTTCCTGCATCCCAGATTAATGTCTCACAGCTTGGTATACAGAGGCTTCAAATACCTCCACAAAAATCCTTTCAAAAAAGATTTTTACTTTAAAATTGTTTCAGCTCCTTTTTTTTTTTTTTTAACTGCAGATATTTTACATGTCAAACATTTTCCACATCTAAATAAAGGATGTGATGCTAACTTTGTACACCACATGAATTCTTTAGTCATTTCAGATCACCCAGATACATTTTTTTTAGCATGGATATATTTATAATACAATACATAATGTGCAAATGCAATGTTTATTACTGGACCTAGATCAAAATCCAGATATTAGTGGTAGTGCCAAATACCAGAGATGTCCATGATTTTGACTCACAGCTGTACAATTTGAAATCCAATGGGGTATTCATTGCGTTAGGAACACATAAGTATAACACGAACTCAAATTTGAAAGGACACAAACTGGCATAAGCAGTTTGATTGAAAACAAAACCAGGAAAAAAAAACCCAAAAAACACACAAAGCACTTAACTGTACAACTTACCTCCAAGTTTGTATGCATGGTTATTTTTCAGCTGTCCATGGATGAATTTTCTGAGATACTTCTGTAGACATCGTGCTATGAATAGATCTTTTCCTCAGATAGAAATAAGCCCAAAGGTCTGAGTATTAGAGACAAAGAAGCAAGAAACCCACCTGAGTTTATCTTCCCCAGCACAGCAGTCATTTTACTTCGTTCCAGAAATATGCACTAAACAGAAAATAGCCTGTGGGCTTAAGTTTGGAGGTAGAGGCAAATAAAAAAAAACAACATTGCTTTAATTTATTATTTTTTTTCAATCTAAAAATAAAACAAAAGAGAAACTAATGTGACTCAGAATGAACTTTTTGAAGACCATCAAGGAGATGTAAATCTTACCTGGATTAATAGGTCTTTGCTTTGACACCCAGGTTCAGCAGGGTCACCACTCTGTCCATGCATGGTAATGCATGCCTGTTTGAATGGTTAAGAACACATTTTTATTTATTTAATTTTAGTTGAACTTGTGTTGCCTGATTTTCTCCACATATTATCAAAAATAAATAGCTTATATACAAAGACACCAATTTCATACTGTATATTTGCTGTAAAATCACATTTATGTAAATACTGACTTCATACATTCCACATAAAAAGTGAGTTGATATCTTGCAGACAAGAAGGTCAAGAGCACAAGCTGTCTGGAGAGCTGTCTTCAGGTAAGAAAATCAATTAAGTAAGGTTTCTTTAAATTTTTTTCCCTTTTAAAAAGCTTATCAACTGAAGGATAAGATTTGCTATTTATATTCTATCCAGTAACAGGAAGGGGAAGGTGCAGCATTGCCCGAGAGAAATTTCAGGAACCTCATCCCCAGAAGAAATCTGCATAGACTTCTCTTGCCCTCTGCCTTTCATTTCTGAAACACTCTTTATTGAAGTCTTAAGTGCATCATTACAAAGTCTGTCCAGATAAAAGGAAAATCTCTGATGTACCTTCCTTCTACTGTCCATCTGTAAAATACCTCAGGGCCTCAACAAGTCTTAACATCCCTTTATAGGACCCTGGGACTCCCCTCACCCTGTCCATCCCCCAGGGATGCAAAATGTTGTTTTAGTCTGTTTTGAATATAAAGGACATCATATAAATGCCTCCACTATTTAAAATGTTAGCTTCCCTTCGTCCCTCCCTGGTGAGGCCAGCATTTTTCTCATAGACCATTTCTTGATGAAAACAGAAGTAGATGCCTCAATATAATCTTTTTTTTTTTTTCTTTTTCCTTGAATTCAAAGGTTTATTTATGGTTTGATTTACTTTTTTTTTTTTTAAATGGGAATTTACTTTGTTTTACTTACAAGGATGTTTTGTGACATTATTATCCCAACTTGTGTTATGTGGCCCACCACTGTAGTATTTTAGAAGCAATACAGGCAATAAGTACTCATCCTATATGTTATGAATGGTCATTCACAAGTTTGAAGGTCATTCAGCAACTTGACAAGGCTAAACTTTTTTGATTAGAAAATTTTGGAATGAGCATCATTGTTAAAATTATCAGCTTCCACTGGGGACCAAGCCGCAGGCTGGCTTTAAGATTTCCTGCAATAAAATGCACAATGAACTCATTGTCCTGGCTGCCAAACACCAATGTGAGGCCCTTGACAGCATGATGATATCAAACCTCCCAATAAAAAGCAATTCTCCTAGCAGACTGTAGCTTCCGGCAATGTACATAGCTTGATACAGTCATTAGTTTTTATGCAGTTTTAGAGCAAACGTTTTACTAGGAACCCAATTTTCTTCTGACAGAAGAGACTATTAGGCACCCCAAGCATGACAAGTGTCAAGAGCTCCTTCCAATTGAAACATGTGGTTGACAGAAGGTGATTTGCTATCAAAGCTATATACGTACACTTTGCTTGGTTGAAGCACTTTGAAAAAAGAAGGAAAAAAGAGAAGCAGCTTATCTTACCTCTTATGATCTCCTCTACTGTTTATAGTTAATATTCATCTTAAGTTTTCAAAAAGGGCCTCTTAAAAGGCTATATTCAAAGGACACTTAGATTTTTGAATAGGTAACAGCCTTAAGTTTTGCATTTTGCAAGGACAGCTGGCAAAGCATGTGGTCTGTGAAATAAGCGGGAGGCTTGATAAAATCCATCCTGAAAGAGAAAACAAGGTTAGGAGCAATGAGCTGTGACTGACTAGAGCTGTGGGAGCTTGGAAACCTTCCCCCTAAATGCAAATGCTTAAGGTTACTTAACCGAATTGTCTGTTGAAAGACATTGCCTTCTGCAACAGCATGAAATGAGGGAAGATGAAGCTCCGTCCTATTCTTTGCTGTTCTGCACTGCCCAGCATCCATTCCCAAAGAAAGTTCTCAACCTGGAAATGCAACTTAATTTCTACTGGATGAGTACATGCTGTACTGGAATATAAATGAAGATGTACTCTGCTATTTTAATTTAAAGGTATTTGTTATATAGACTTTTTTTTCTTCTTCTTCATATAGAACACATGATCTCTCAGATAGGACATACTCGCAGATACAAAAATGTCATGGATGGCTCCAGAGCTCAAGTTCTGGCCATTTGGTATTCCAACAAGTAGAGTCATTTTAGCACTGCACAGTAGAGAGGCGTTTCTGTTTGTTGTACCAGTCCCAGAAGTATAAATTAGAACAGATAACTATTTCTCCAAAGGAGACTCTTCTTTCCGTAGTCTATTCAGTCATTAAAATGACCCAAACTTCAAAATAGTTTCTAGAGCTTTTCTGGACAATGTCATTAGCCTGCCTATTTCTATTATTCTATTTATTATGAACTATTTATCTCTCAGCTCTTTGAGATGCCTGAGAACTATTAACAATTTCTCAGTTAAACTTGCAGAGGATGACTAAGGAAAATAGGAGACTGTCTTACCCCTTATCTTCATGAAGTATATACTCAAGGCATAGTCTACAAAGCCAACAATACATAAAAACCAAAACCACCAAAAAAACCCACACCCCATTCATTAAGTAATATGTGGCAAAAATTGATTTAATGTAGATGTAGTAAAAAGTCTCAAATCTTTAATGTTTTTAAATATTTTGTCAGCAACATGACAGATAATAACAGGCCAAGAGACTTTGTTTCTCTCTCTAGTGATGATTGTGTTGGTCACCTCAGCCTACTCTAGCACTGTTGATCTTAGCTGCATACAACATTGTGGTCCTCATTAAAAGATTGTGTTTCAAAAAGACAAGCTAACCTGAAAACAAAGGAGGTTGAATGGACAAAAAGGTAACACACCTGAAATGAAAATCAGCCCTGATAAATTGATGGAATGATAGCATAAAATATCAACTTAGTTGACCTTCAAGGAATAGTAAAAAGCAGGATGATTTAATGTGTTAAATGGTGTGTTACATTATTAAGCTCTGATGTTGTTTGTTGGGTGATCACTTACTTATATGAACAATTTTACAGAACCCAGGAGCTTCTATACTAGGGTAATTTCATCATTTGTAATAAATCTTATTTTGCAAGTCATTCTATTATTTTCAAAGTTACTTCTTATGTTACACAACAAATACATTTCTGCAATGTGCTGCAAATATCTTCCAATACAAGATCTATGATAATTCATCATTCATAGCAAGATTTATTTAATGGGAAGAGAAATATTGAACTTGTCTTTGGCTTGCTTAGGACATTTCTGGAGAATGCTAAGTATGCTTCCTTGCAGTATCTGCACAGATGCTATGAAAATAATCGAGACAGATTGACAGTATAGTCACAAATCAAGAAATTACAATGCAGATGCCAAAGATGTATGCAAGCAGATGTTAAATGGTACACAAGGCCAGGACAAGGTAAAAAGTTGGAAGGATGAATTTGGACACTCTTTGGAAGCATGTATGGAAAGTTGCTGCTTTTAGTTTCTAACTCAACTAGATGCTGAACTCGATTTAAGGCAGAAATTGCTGCTTCACACAGTGGGGTGTAATATGATTAGTGAGCTAATATGTAGCATTTTGTCTCAGAAAATTCTATCTTTTTGCTGAGTTTCTATTAGAATTTTTAATCTCTACTGTGAAAAAGAAAAGTCTGTAAAAATTATAAACTTTTTTTTGTTGATTTTTACAATCACTTTTAAAACAAAATTACTTTTTTTGTTTTAAAAGTGATTGTAAAGAAACTGTGTGGAAAGATAAATTTTTATTAAGATGAGATTGATTAATCCCTACCAGAGCAGAACAGAAGTGGTAGATAGCAACAGCTGGAAAAAATAAAATAACCCTCCTTGTCAAAGAAACGTTTCATGGTTCAAAGACAAGAGGCAATTTTTAAGTATTTCTCCATTTTCTGCCCAGGAATAGTAGAAGGACATATACTATGTAGATCAGACTTGATTAGATTATGTGATTTTGGAATATATAAAGGACATTTGGAAAATATAAATACATAACTTTGTACTTCCTGGTTAGAATAAAAACTTGTTTATAAGAAGCCTGCACTCAATCTGTACAGTTTAATTGGAATATTTTTTTAAAATCTTACAATAGAGGACTGTGTATTTAACTAAGATCTGGAGTTTCACAGAATAATTTTTAGCTTAATTTCACAGTATGGCAAAAGCGAAATTTTCCCCTTAAATGTCATTCCTGTCTAATTCAATGTGGCCCATAGGCACAGTCCCAAAAGCAAATGCTGACAATTAGAATGACTGTCTGTTAATGTTAGTACTGGGCAATTGCTGGCTAGATGGCTAACGTTAGGAGGATTGTGTGTGTTCAGTTAGAATTCCAAAGAAATATTTGAAAGAAAATATCCTGCATGGTATGAAAAATGATAAATTACCGTGTTAGAATTTTAGCTTATGGAATATTGCACCAGAATATTTACATTGAAACCTGTATACTTGATAATATTTTTTACTTGAAATTTGAAAAGTCCAAGAGAAACTAAACTTGCACTATTGTAAGCACAGGCTGCTGCATCACTTTTATCCATAAATTCACTGCAACCCACATGTTGATGATCCGATTATGATTTCATGGCTACAATCAGGTGAGAAACATATCTGCAGAGACCTGAAAAATAGTTTCTTCATTACTGAACAGGAATTCAGCTCTTTTCTTCAGAGCCTGATCTATCTTTTTCTTTAAGCATCTGCAAAAGTGTCCAAGTTCTTAAGTGATTTCTTTTTATTTTCTCTGTCAATTAGTTTCTTTTAAGTTTTATATTCTTGGGAGCTGAATGCTCATGTCTGCAGTGCCAAAAACCAAACTTTGTATATAGGGTTTTCTACACTGTTAAGCTCTTCCTGTTAATAAGAACACACCATGGATTTATGCAGTTAGATAAACAGAAGATCTGGGCTTGTATGAAAATAGAAAGTCATATAAGCCCAGCCTGCTGAGATACACTAAGAAGTTGTCTCTTGTGTAGTCAGAGCAGCTGTTACAGAAAAAGACAGATTTTCTTGAATGGGAAGGCAAAATTTATTGATGTGCTCTGTATTAAGAACAAATACTGCTCTCTATGAAGAACAAATACATTTTTTCCCCACTCAAGTATATTAACTACATTTTGTTAAATATTACATAATGCTCCTCCATTTTTCATGAAGTTATAAAAAAGTTATAACAAGTTTATGGTCTGTGTTAAAAAACCAACCATAAACAACAAAACCAAAACCTAACCAGCACCAAGATACCCATCTGCATCTGCACCACCATTTTCAAAAAGTGTCTAGAAATCATTAATAAGTTTATTCCTTTACTACCCCAAAAAGGGAAACTTTCTTACCATCAGTATTGTGATTCCCTCCCAGTTTTATCCCCAGACAAGATGTGGGGGCATCAAGTAATGCAACCTCTATGTAAAGAAGTTCTAATACCTACAGATGAGTTTCCCATGAAACTGGGGAAAATATCTTCCTTCTTGGAAACATATTTTGATAAGTGCAAAAGACATTGCTTCAGGATCATAAAATACTTAAATGCAAAACTGATTTCTGGCTAATACTGTGCAAGAAAGGTAGAAAATACAACTACAGGAAAATAGGACTGGCAAATCAAATGAAGACCACAGGGATATAGTGGAGTGCTTTAAAAGTGGTTGTGGTGGTTTGGCCCTGGCTAGAGGCCAAATGCCCACCAGAGCCACTTTCTCACTCCTCTTTTCAGCCAAATCATAGAATATCCTGAGTTGGAAGGGACGCATAAGGATCACCAAGCCCAGCTCCTGGCTCAACGCAGGACCTGCCAAGTCAGAGCATGGGACTGAGCACATCGTGCACACACTTCTTGAACTCAGTCCAACTCAGTGCTGTGACCACTTTCCTGGGGAGCCTGTTCCAGTCCCTGACCACTATCTCAGTAAAGAACCTCTTCCTAATATCCAACCTAAACCACCTCTGTCGATTTCTTTGTATATGACACTTCCCAGTCCTTCATATTCCTGTAGACTCCCTCTTCACAATGCCACCTAGCAAAGCTCTGTTAATAGCAAAAATTCTAGTCAACTTTACTAAGTAAAAAGTTGATCAATTGTGTTTTACCCTGAATTTGTTCCTATACCTTTAAACTTCACATGGGAATGACCTTAAAATCACATCCCCTTGTGAACTATTTTCATTCATCTGACCTTTTCTCATGCTGCTTTGTTGATTGTCCTGCAGTGTTACAACAGTAAGTAAAGGGGCAATGTTGTAGGAAAGCAGGAGCTTAATGCCTTTTTAGGACAAAAGCAATTTGCTGCTCCAACAGTGAACTCTACTATTCCACCAATTTTAGAGTTATTTTCCAGGTGATGGAAATAATTCCAAGTTTCAAACTGAGTGATTCAGATGACAGGTATTTCCTTCCCTCCGCTATCAAATGGAGTTTCACATGCAGGTTCTTCACTCTTCAGTAAGAAATAATTCTTACAGTAACGGTTCAGTGAGCAGAGACAAATATTTTACATTTTGCAAGTTATATAGATTTCTGTATTCTTTAAAGTACTTGATCTCCTAAGAAGAAATTCTCCTAAGCAAAGCAATGATTGGGAGATCATTCAGGATAAGCAGAAAGAAATTATTGAAAGGTTACATCCTTTCTTTGAGAGGATTCTGTGAAAAGTGAGAAAATATATCCTCGTGTGGAGATTATCAGTCTTGTGAGGGTGACATGTGAGAATGTACTTTACTTTCCCAATTCAAACCAAAAAATGTGCAGAAGATGGGAAAGGCCAGTGCTTGCAGCTATTTTCTTTCCCTTGGCCCTGTTGAATGCATGCATAGTATATTGTAGATTCTTAATTCAGAGTTTACAGCCCAGAACTACAGCAAAAGGTCTGTGTTTTATTCTTGACGCGGTCTGCTAGCTTAGGAAGATCTCTTATACAGTGCCACTCTGTCTTTCTGCTGAAGAATGAGAACTACATGCACGGATAAATATTAATGAGGTATAGCAGTTAATCTAAACCATGCTTTAAACTTTTTCAGAAAAATTGTTCATTGACCCCACCAGTTTCCTGTGACAAGTGTCATTTACTCAAGGGCGGGACTCAGATTGTTATGGTGTTCAAAATGATAAGGTACTATGCACTTCTTGCACTGGATGGAGTACCCCATTTTTAAGGATAACCAGCACATTTTGGACATCTTCAGGAATATATCATTGTCACTGCCTTACACAGCCATTCACGAAGCACAGCAGCTTCTCCAGACAGTGCTCCCTTCTCCAATGAATTACCTTGGTACTGGGGGGAGGTGGACCAAGGGGCTCAACTGACAGGTAGTAACATGCCACAGGCAATGTGCTACTCAGATGAGTCAGAGCTTCAGACTCTTTCCTCCATGCAAGGAGATGAATCACAGCTCCTTGTCCCTGGGCAAGGCAGAGGCTCCTGGATTCTTCCAGATGCAAAGCTAGGTTCCCATAGCTTTCCTGTACACAGGCAGGAGGAGATAGTCTGCTAGCATGCTGGTTCTGGGGCTTCAGCTAGCCTCACAAAGTTAGGCTTGACAGTTAGCCTTGGATATACTGCAGTTTGTAGTAACATCCATGTAACCTAAGGATATGCACACAGACTTTCACAGGTGATGTTAAGCACTTCTTTTAATCTTAGTCTATTTGATTCAATAGACTTTTGTCATACGTATCATACACTTATAAGAGTCCCCTTCGTATCCTCAAAGTGACAACTTCTATTTATACATAATTTCCCAAATAATTCATGTTAAATGATGGGTATATTAGAAGTTATAAGACTATTAAAGAACAAGTTTCTTTATATGTTTTTTAAAAATATTTAGCTAGTGACCTTCCAGGGACTCTCACTGATAAATTATTTCACCAATAACTCTTCAAAGTTTAAAGATAATTCCATGTTGTAGATAAATCCTGTTGCAGTTTTGCATGGCTGGGCCAGAACCAGAACACCTGTGGAAGAGGAAATAGAGTTACAGAGGTATTTACGGTATATTTTAAAACTAGTTGTCTTTGTTCACTTTGATATAGGAGTGAAGAAACCCAAGGCATGTGGTTACTTGATTTTAAAGGCAGCTATGTAATTCAGATCAAATCAATTTTAATTTGTTGAGCCTTCTGTCTCTCTTTTAATTTAAAAAAGTATCAGCAGAATTCATAGGCTGATGAAAATTGGCAATTCACTCATTCAAGTTATTACCATTAATAGCCAGATATTTTCTTCAAAAACTGCTATTAAATGTGCCTGGGGATCTTGAGACTAACTGTGTAGAGCATCCTGGTTGCATTCATGCCAATGACTGGAGGTGTCCCTTGTGCAGCACATGCTTTCTGAGGCAGAGGATGTTAATACAGAGGCAGCAACAGTTGTATAGCCGTGAATCAGCCTGACCTCAGGAGTCTAAAGCCAAAGCTGCCAGACACTGATGCAAAAGAAAACATCAGAAATTTAATATTCTAGGCCAGAAGAGCAGAGTACTGCTCATGTTTGCCTTCAGGACAAGGGACACTTCAGATTTTGCACAACTTAACTTTATTGAAAACTGTATCTGTAATTTCAAGTTACAGAAGTAATTTAAATTCAAGTATCACTAAATTCAGCGTTAAACAAAACTTCAGATTTGGCCCATCAGTTCCACAGGAATATTGAGTTAAACTTTCTGAAAGCCCTTTTAAATGTATACATCCACTGCTGTTCAGTTTTACAGCATTTTCTTTTCCTTTTCAGAACTGACCATTTACATTTAAATTGGGAAAGACATTTATTTTTAATACACTGCTCTACACTGTGACAATTTAGTGTTGAGGAAATGATGAGAATGACATGGGACATTGGTTTTTATTAGAGAAAAACAGCAGCCTCAAAGTCTGGATATGTTTTTCTGGTGTACCAGTTCAAAAAACTATGGTCATTCTGGATTAGACTTTCTGAAAGCAATTGAGATAGATCACATAAATGGACAAGAAGATGTTAGGCTCTGTTTCAGTTTTATTTCATCTACTTCTTTTCCCCTCTGTTTTGCCTGTCTTGACCAGGGAAGAGAAAAGCTCTTTAGGGAAACTGCGATCTCTAGTGTTACAGTTCCTAACTCCATAGGGTTTAATTTTGCTGTAGTGGATATTGACCTCGTACGTATATTTGAGGTATGTTTTCCCTTAAGATAATGCAGATCTTTTACTGTCATGGTTTATTTCGGGAAACCAATGTAAGGTGCTCATCTGGCTCTCTGACAGATACTCCTGACTCTTTTCTGATGGGAATACTAGATTAAGAGCAGAAATTAGACCAGACACCATGAAATAATGGTTGAAATATGATCCAACATGATTCAGTAGTTCTTGACACAATTCCATGTCATTTGAAATAGAACAAAATAAAAATCCCTATTCTGACCACTAAACAGCATAAATTTTATGAGGGCGTCATAATAGGAACTTATTGTCATTCCATGATAGTTCTTGTGAATCTTGTGCATCCTGGGATGTAGTTATCTGCACATACTTACTCTATGAAAATCGAAGAATTCCACTTAAATATGAATGTGACTTGATTTATTTAAACAAAAAAACATCATGAGTTCAGATTTCAGGACCTGAGGTGTGAGGAGGCCCATAGAAGAAAGAGTCATTGGTCTTCAAAAAATTTCATGTCTTTTCTGTGTGGAAGACAAGGCTTCTGATGTACACCTTTCCAAAGAGATTACTAAATTATATGAGACATTTCCCTTTTCATTGAAATATTAAGATGTTCCTGTTATCTGCAATCAAATTTTGGAAAACTATCTCTTCATTACATAGCTCCTTTGTCTATCTCTTCTGGCTTTTCATAAGCAAGTTACAAACATAAAACTGTTTGTCATCAAAGGCAATAGGGACATGAGATACCCTTTAATTCTAATGTTAATTAAGATTTACACTAAATAACAGAGAGGGTAATCTTAAGTGCTAATTCCATAATTGATTTATAGGCTATACAGTCACAGTAATAATAACTAACTTAAATAGACGTACAAGTTAAGGTCAGTAACAATAACAATTTTTATTAGCTGCAATTAAACAAATTGACAACAGTAATTTAATTTAAATAAGTAAGTTAATCATGTGTGATCAGGTTCTGCCACCATTCTTCACATGGATTTGTGTCTTTTTTCTCAGGAAGCCCCGTGACTATGGGACCAGCAGTTGCTACGCTGTTGCTCACTGTTCAGCCTTACCCTGGATGCTAAAAGCAAGATAAATAATATTTAATCACTTTTAATACATAAATGCAGGCTCCTTTATACTGAAATGCAGGTCTTTTAGAAGCAATCAGTACTACCTCTTACTTGGAAGCTTGACAGAGGTAATAGGTTAAATAGTATGAAAACATAGGAGGTGCCCTAGGTAAAGATCCATGTGTCTCTTTAATTGTATAAGTATGTAAAGAGTGATTGTTGAAGAAAGAAAAGTGAGAAGAACTGAAAAAAATCCAACTCTTTCTTAAATATTAAGAAGTTACTGAGCTCAGGTAAAAAACCCCACCAACCTGTATTAGAGCAGCTCAGTTCTTCCCATCTCTGCTAGCTGTGCAGTGAAAACCAAACTTCAGCTCCTCCTTGGGTATGAGGAATGGGACAGGAACTCAGGCTCATAGTCCTGTGGTAGGAGCTAATATCTTTGTAACCATATTTCTAACTGCTGGTTCGGAATGCTTAGATATTTGTTCTGGGTTTTCAAGGTCAAAAATATCTATCCTTAGTTAAAGTATTATCATTCTGCAAGTACCATTCTCCAGCACTGCAGAACTAGCAATGTATCTCTACTCCAAAGAACTGGTTTCCAGGGAACGAAGACCAACCTAGAGATATTTTTCACAGGTGATGCGTATTTTGAAGAATGGTGTATTAATAGAAAGCATTGTCTCCACAGGAGCCGGTTAGCATCATTACAAACGCACTGTGATTTCCAGGTATACTGCTTAAAGTCAAAAAGATCTCACCTAAATCGGCCTCTTTTCATTACATTTCTGCTGGTTGAAAGCCTTTGCTAAAAAAGAGTATTCATACCACGGAGAAAAAGAAGTTGTAGCAGAGTTGAGAAATAGCTTATAAATAAAATGCTGAAGTGCCTATAAACTAACAAAACGGAGTTAATTAAAACAAAGTTCAGTGAGCAAAAAATTTAGTTTTGTAAAAAAAAATTAAAAATTGTGAAATCTCTTTTTTCCATATGGTTTGACATATCCTGTATCTAGGCTTTCTCAAAATGTGTCAAGAATTACTATTGTGGGCATGTTACACAACTTGGCTGTTACCTGTTTAACCTTAGGAGAAGACAGGAAGACTCTCTGAGGATGAAAAGTGAACAAGAGCCTCACATTCTTTTGAGGTGCATCAACCAAAAGTCACAAAACATCTCAGAATATTCACACACACATACCCTGCCACAAAAGTAATACATTTAAGTCCAAATGCCATAGTGAGAAAACACCATGATGAGGATTGACTTCCTTCCACAGTGGCTGCAATTTTGAAAATGCCTAGCCCTCTGGTTCCGGCCAGGGAGACAGGAACCCATCTGCATCACTTCAGCACGCAATAAGGATATCCTCAGCTCTCACTGCATCTTGTTCTTGTCCCAGGTTCTCACCAGCAAAGATGGTTAAACATAGTATGACATTTCACAGAAGTATTGTGCAGTTCTTCCTAAACTTCTAACATGCTGTCCGCTGAAATTACGAACTTCCCACGCCTACCCCAAAATCCACTGACAGGAATTCTTTTTGAGCGATATTTGTACCACCTCCTCCATCCTGCTCTTGTCTCGAGGCGTGATGGAGAAGAGGCTAGACTTTTCTGCTTCATTCTGCAGCGCAGCATCTACACTGAGTCTCTCCAGAGAGTCTGAGACACATTAATTAGACTTACATAAGTGTCTTCAAGAGAATTTTACCAAAGGTTCACTGTCTTTCAGCTGTAATCTCTATTGTGTCTGCAGTGCACCACAAATAAGCCTGACATTCTCTGGGTCCTGTTTAAGCTGCAACTGTCTGCATGTGTAGGGCCTAGCCACATAAGTAGGTGTCAGACATTTCAGACATGGACTGTAGCTTGAAATACACTCTGCACTGCTACAATACCAGCTCTTTTAATAAGAACTAGCTAATTTCAACCTCGCTTGGATAAAACAGGACTGCAGTCACTTCTGAAAAATTCTCAAATTATGGATAACCAACTTTGGTAAGCTCTTCCTGTGACTGTTGTATACATATATTTGACAGGACAATATTTTGCCACTTTCTGATCCACATAATCTATCCCAAACTAATACTATTTTTAATCTTCAGATATCACACAAATCAGTAGTGACATAATTCTTTAATGCCATGAGTTTTACTACTGAGACTGCAAAGAAAGATTTGCTTTGGTTTTAATATTTTTTTTCTATATTTCTTTGGATGTAATAAGTATCTAATATTTAGAATTTTAAAAATACTGTATATTTGTTTGCAAATGGATTCCCATTCACTAGTGATCATCCTCTAACACTACCATAACCCTACCCTCAGAACCAAGTGAGTAATGACTATGTTACCCATTCTTTCCACTGCATGCAACTCAGAGCTTCATGTGTAAGTCAAGGTTTCTGCACTACTTTAGCTCTGTGTATTTATTAGGAAACAAAACAGGGATTATTTAGTTTCATTTTTAATCCAACAGACTAAACATAAATTAAATGTATTCTATGTGGCCTGGAATAGTAAGAATCAACATTTATTTTAGATTTTTGCATTCTACTGTTTCTTACTTTCCTGCCACACTAAGGTATGTTGTCTTAGTGGCTGCTTTAATGTAGTACATGAAGAGGTTCTGGGATGGATTATGGATTGAGAAATACATGTCTGAATGTGTGTGACAAGTGCACAAAAAGATTGATGAAGGGTTTGTGTATACCAGCTTAATGGCCTATATTCTCGATTAGGTTAAGCCCTGAAATTTGACCTATTGACCCCAGTGTTGACTGGTCTAAGAGAAAGCATACTGGTAACATTCGGTGTATCCTGCAGAGGAAAGAAGTCACTTATAAATAAAGTTACATTGCAGTATTCACAGATCTGTTGCCATGCCACCAGCATTAAAGCAGTTTTGTTATCTAACCAATGACTGCTATAGGAAAATTTTAGTCTGAGACTGGTACACTTGAATGAAAAGTTATTTTTAACAGCTCAGATCATGGATTTTCTACCTGTTTACTAATTGAAGTGTCAATCACCTAAGTCTTCGAGGATATTTTACTTAATGCTAAGTTTGCAGCATATTATGCCCAGAGATCTCTGAAAAATACTGTTAAAATCCGAGTACTAATTTACAGAAAATTTACTCATTATTCTAATCTCCATCTATTTTGCATATTTTGTTTTATGCCACTATTATGTAGGTATACAATTGCGGTTCTTTTTCTTTAAGTGATTGCCATATGCAAGCTGCTGTCTTTTAATATGGATGTACAATTAAATCTCCTTTCTACTTTACAGGCGCTATCCCACAGAGCTGTTGTCTGTGCTTTAGAGCTTCTTTATGTCTTTGAATTCTCCCATTAGTCTTCTCTCCAGCATAGCAAAGACTGGAAAAAATCTTTGATGGAACCAATTAAAATTATTAAATTATTTTAAATAACAAACTGAAAACTGGTTAAGCCACTGGTGAAGTTGATTTTTAGACCACTCATGGCTTAAAAGTTGTGTGAAAAGCAGCCACCAGAGACCCTGGACCTAGCATGCTTGACTGAGAGTTTGGCAGCAGTTGGTTGGTTGCACTTAGACCCTGACACCTAATTAAGAAACTAAAATTTATGTCCCCTGCATAGTTTAAATTTCCACTGAATCTCAAGTTTAATTCTTCTTTTCCTTGTCCATCTTGTTTCCATCCACTTCTTTGGACAAAGCTGTTCATCTGTACTTCTATTTCTATAACATATAGTCTTCATTTTCTGAGAATTTTGTCTATTTAAAGAAAGAAAGAAGTGCCTAGGGGATATATTATCTCAGCAAGGCACTGTTTCTAAACCATTACATGTGCTATAGCACCTTACAGTTCTCTGTATATTAACATCCATACCCTATTTTATGCCTATTATGATAATGACTAAGTGATTATTAAATATTACGACACTTCATTTCTCTAAGAAGTGCCTAAAATATAAATATACTGATTTTGAAGGAGACATCTCTTGAGTATAACCTCTAATAGCTGCAGCTGACAATATCCTCTGGCATGTCAATGGGATTTTATGCTATACAAAGCAATTATCCAAGAAACATGCAATGAAAATTCAATTTTGTGGCAGAGACAAACTAAAATACTGTAAGTACAATATTTGCTAGCGGTATAAAGCATATGTATGGTTTGCTAACTGACTCAGACATGGGCTGTTTCTGTTGTCAGGTGTACAAGATTTTATTCCCGTGTCTTTTGTTTCCACCTGACATTTCAATGTCTGCACAAGAGTTATAAGTATTAAGGCACCTGCTTACCATCTGGATGGTTTTAGTGTTATTTTTTTTTTGAAAAGCAACCTCATTTCTTCTTGAATAATCTGTAAAGATGTTTGTTTAACATCATGTTATCGACTAGACTGGCCTACTTTTCTGTCTATTTAGATTATAAATAAATCAGGTTGGAGGTTACTGTATATTATTCTTATAATGCAGGTTTTGAATTCTTGAAATTTTAATCTGTTGAGAAAATACCTGTTTGATTCCTTAGAATGGGATTTCATCTAACATCATCTAGAGTGGCACTGAAGACCTGAAAAACAGCTCTGCAGGTCTTTTTCAGCTTTTTGTATTGAGTAGAATACAGGAAAAGAAAGAATGAGAAGATAATTTAAACAAAGATGGCTGTAAATGTTATGCTCTGTATTTAAGTAGTTATCATTATTACTAAACCTACAGCTTGAATATGTAACATGACCTAAATATGCCTCTGGAATGTACTTTGAGGAGAGTTTGTACAAAACTGCTGTACCGTTTTTATGTTAATACAATACTTGAAGTTTATGGCTTTTACTAGTCATTAAAAAGTGTAACTTTCCCTTGAAAGCTATCTGCAAGTGAAACCCTGCTTGAATAAGGATACATTCATTACCCACTTTATTTTTATATGCACTAAAAAGGTTGACCTAATGTACTTATTTAAAAGAGGAATGGAATATTGTACTGAGTAGTTATGCTAGTTTATTCTTTAGATGAAATTTTATGAGGATAGACGTGCTTCTTGAACTGCTAGTACAAATTACTGACTTTGATGTAACTACCCCAGTTCAGGAAAGGAAAATAAACAATTAAGGTATAACTGTGAGTATGTAGCTCTGGAGTGTCAGTGAAGGACAGTTCAGGAGAGGAAAATGTATGTATAATTTGAACTGTACCAATACAACTGTTTTTCTAGGACAGACTACACTCGTTCTCTCTCAGCTTGGAACAATGTAGATGTTGCTGCTTTAGAGAGGGTTATTTTCCTGGAACAATTTTAGAGATGGATGCAGTTTTTCAGCACGTATTTCCTGAAAAAGAAAAATGTATTAATCAATACTGAAACATACTTGTCGTGGTTTTGCGAGGTTGGGTGCTGGAAAAGAACAGGGGTGCACAAAATGGCTGCTGTGAGGAGCTGCTGGAATTCTCTGGAGCTCCAAAATATAAACAATCCAAGGCCAGAATCAGTGTTGACCAGGGCCAAGCAAATGAGAGATAGTCATAGCACCTCTGAGAATCACATATAGGAGAAAACAACCCAGAAGCAGCTGCATTTTGCCACCAGAGAAGGGAGTGAAAAGATGTAACGAGCTGTGCAGACACCAAGGCCGGGTAGGGGGAGTAGGCACCCCAGGTGCCGGAGAGAAAGATGCCCCTGCAGCCCGTGGAGAAACCCCATTGTAAAGGCCGAGACCCCACCTGCAGCCCGTGGAGGGGCTCCACGCTGGATGGAGCAGGTGGAGACATAGAGAAGACTCTGTGACCCTTACGCTGAAGCAAGCCCCTGCCAGCACTTGGAACCTGCAGAGATGAGCGAGAGAGAGAGAGAGAATTGCACTGGAACAGGTTTGCCGGGGGGGAGGCTGGTGACCCCATGGAGGACTGGGACTGAGAGACATTGTGATTTATTGCTGCCCGCCACAGCAGGGATCCAGGCGGAGCAGCTGATGAGACACACGGAGAAAGTTCGTGGAGGACTGTCTCTGGTGTGTGGGACCCCACGGTGCATCAGGGGGAGGGTGTGTGGAAATGGATTTCCCCCCCCGGCCGAGAAGGAAACCAACTTGCAAGGAATTGACCGAAGCCCCATCTCCCAGTCCCTGCCCCCCTGTGCTGTGATCAGGGGGAGGAAGGGAGTGAAATCATGACTAGATTGAAGTCTGCTAAGGAGGGAGCGGGGTGGGGAGGTAGAGGTGTTTTAAGATCTGGGAAAGGAAAACAGCTCATGAAGAAGTAACCGAGAACCCCATTATTTTTTCCTAGTCCCTGCCCCCCCCTGTACTGCGAGCGGGGGGGGAAGAAGGGAGTAAAATCATGGCTAAAAGGAATTCTGCTTAGAATGGAGGAGTGGGGGGAAGGTGCTACTGAGAACCCCATTTTTCCCCAGTCCCTGCCCCCCCGTACTGCGAGCGGGGGGAAGAAGGGAGCAAGATTCTGATTAAAGTCTGCTAAGAAGGGAGTGGTGGGGGGAACGTGTTTTAAGATCTGGTTGCATTGGTTTTAAGTTTTGATTGTGCTCCCGACTCCGGTTCTTCACTGTTCTTTCTAGTGTAGTGCAATAAATTAGAATAGTTCTTTCCTGCACTGTGTTGAGTCTGTTTTGCCCATATCGTCGCTGATAAAATGATCTCTCGTCCTTATCTTGACTCCTAAGCCTCTTAATATATATTTTCTCCCCTGTCCACCTTAGAAGGGGAGTAATAGACAGGCTTTGGTGAGCGTCTGGCCTCCAGCCAGGGCTAAACCACCACAATACTGAATATATATTATATAAAAAGTAGAATTTGTCAACATAATGCATATTCCATTTTATAATTAATAACTTTTCACTTAGAAAACACAAATGAAACTGTTTTTTATTTGTTTTTAAAAAAGGAAAATAAACTTAGCTTCAGTTAATTAGCTATACCCAAGTCAGTGAAGAAAGTCAACCAAAGAGAGCATTTCATGTTGGCACTCTTTTAACTGCTTCTAGAAGTTCCCCAAATTTATTTTAATCTTTTGTTTTGGTTGTATGCATTTTAAATGCTGACAGAATGTAAATTGCTCTACTGCAGAATTATTAAGGAATTAGTATGACTAGATGCTGCTGCAGAGAGCTCACATATTCCTCCTTAGCCTTGGAGATGAACTCATGAGCATGCTTAATTTCACATGTTCAAAAACTGAAAGCAAAAATAAAATGTTATCCCCCCTTGTTCTGCAGATAATCTCTGAGTTGTATGTCGCTGCAAACAAGGAGAATACAGAAGGGATGTCTGGCCTACATGACTCTCTGATCACATCATGCCACTCTTCAACTGACATGTTGCAGTTTCCTGCTTTTATTTTCTGTAGGAAAGTATCATATAAATCTTTTTGATTCTGGAGCATAAGAGTATTTCACAAACACATAGAAGCTCTGCATGAACCATCACATAAGAAGTTCTGCAGAAAGCTGTAGTTTTAACATAATTTCCTCTGCTGACTCAGTAATTTCTCTTTCCATGAAAAAAACCAAAACCAACAAGACCTTGCAGAGAAGAACAAAATGGGAGGAAGAATAAAATTCTATGTTTTAGCAAAAAATGTAGGCAGAATAAATAGAATCAGTGTGTTTGTCTTTTATATTGGGCTGGTCATCTGTAAGTGCATAAGGGACTGAAGAACTTCTTTGGGACAGACATCACTCAACAGTTCTTGCCTCCAAATGCATCTCCCTCTTGAATGGAAGTTTCCAGCCATATTGAATAACACAGATATTCATTCAAACAGCGAAGCGGATTCCTGGGAAAGGTTGAGTAGATCTGTTAATCTCTTAATTTTTTGATTTATCATTCTGTGTATTTGCTAGGAATAGTCTGCCATCAGCCAAATATCATTCAGAGATTGCTACATTTTAGTGGTGCATGAAATTTTATTTGTCTGTAGTTCGTACTAGCCCACTGTTTTTTTAAAATTATTGGGATTTCTTGAATTTGAAAAGTAGTTTGTGTTAGTGATAGTCTCTTTTATTGACATGAAATACCAGGACCCCTGAGTTTAATTATCTAGCCCATTTGACTACATGCCTGTTTAAAAATTGATTTCTTCTCAATTGCCTTAAAAAAATATTTCTAGCATAATCTACGGAAAATGGCACCTGATGCTGTGTGATATTTGATCTCAGACCACCAATGTAGTAGTAGTAGTAGTCTCTTGCCATGAGTGATGAGTGTTCTCTAAACACAACATTTAACATGTGTTGTCCTCAGGCTTACAGTTCCCCTGACTCAAACAACTACTGTTCTAGTGCATGGCCCACTATTTCAGTACTTACATCATAAAGACAAACATGCTAGAGCTTCTAGTCCTGTGTGGGTTTAAATGTGGTGGAACAAACATAATTCTACTGCACTGGTGCAGTCACTAGTCATGGTCAGGAGGATTGCTTCTGCTTATCTCTGTTTCTACAAGTGATTCATCACTGGAATGGACTACACAAGCTACTGAAATCTGGAAAGCCTGATGAAGAGGGAAAGGCAATCTGCTTCAGTAATGTGAAAATTAAAAGAAAAAATCCGCTAATATTCTGCAGATATCCACAGAAGGGGCATGTTTCTCTTGGTGGAGTTATCTAATCTAACAGATGAAGGAAGGATAGTAACCAGAAAGAAATAATGCATTTTGAAAAAGAAGTAATGAAACATTGGCCCAACCTGCCTTGGGAAGGAGCAAAGCTCAAAAACTGAAGGATTGAATTTTTTATTGTTTTTTTTTTTAAATAATTAAATATAAAGTTTGAGTTGTACAATAGAAAATTCTAAGTCTGAAGCAGGAGGTCATTTATCTTACATCTACAAATAGATCAATTGCATTTGTAGAGTCTAGGCAGCAGTTAAAATGTGTTTACTGACCATTTTCTATTCTTTAACTTTATCCTAGTGAAAAAAGGTCATCTGTATTCAGTGTAACATGATACACTCCCATCCCAAGAAGCTTTTACATGACATTTTGTTTATCTTTCCAAAAGATATGCCTTAGTACAGATATAAATTATTAACTTGATATAGTAAAATGTATGGACATCTTTGGAAGGATGTTGGATCGACTCAGCCAACTGGTGAAGTCTGGCCTGAAAACATAGTGTTTCCTGATCAGTTTTTTTCCCCTCCTCTGTGCAATCAAGTGTTGAATGACAATACCTGACATGATATTTCAGTATCAAGCATCAAACTAAAGACTGAAATGTTCATCTACTTTGTATATCCCAAGACATTTCAGAAGATTCTTGCCTCCAAACAATTTTTGCTCTATGTATTAAAAGAAATTTATTTTCCATTGTTATTTTTATAATTTCTGACACATCATTTTTTTTTGCTCTAAACCACTGATTCAAACCAGCCTCTGAAGAAGTAAAACGTCTTCACTCCATAAATGAGAGTGCATTGTAATTGATTTTTGTTATCTAAGTCTTGTTTTGTGTCAAAACAATAAGCCTGCTTTTGTGATTTCATTGAAACTTCATTTATAATAGGTTTGCAGCAACAGATGGGAAAGGTGGAAGTGACAAGAGCATGCAATTGTAATCCCTTGCGCTTGAGATGGGATAGAGAAAAGATTTTTTGTTTTCAAATTAGAAAATGGTAAATAATGACTATATAGATTTCTAATCTGTCCAAAACATTTCAATGCAGTTATGTGCTGCCAGGATTGTTGGCAACTATTTTTAATAACTGTTATGCAATGTGTAAGAACTCTGACATTAATGACATTTTGTAACATAGCTGAGAAGATGATAAAAATGTCTTCTTGAGCTCATCCACTCCTCACCACACATAATGGAACAAGCAAGCACCAATTTCATACGTTGTTTTGTTGATGAGAATATTGCTTTACTCAAAATTTCAATAACAGAATCAATTCAGGTCAGATCAATGGTGCAGATCACTAGAGTAGCTTTGGGGTATTAATGACATTATCTGTTTTGCCTCTATATCAATCTGTCAGGGTCCAACACGCTGGCTCTCAAATGTAGGGAAAAAAAATTCAAAACCTCATTGATGCAGCAGCTGTGAGTATTCTTAATGTAAACCTTTTCCTTTGCTGCTTTATTTCATCTGTCTTACAACAGATATACATAAAGCATGCACAACCTTTTATTGCATTCTATTCTATTCTATTCTATTCTATTCTATTCTATTCTATTCTATTCTATTCTATTCTATTCTATTCTACTCTACTCTACTCTACTCTATTCTACTCTAACCTTGCTTTTAAAATTCGTATTTGAATATGTTGGATTTAGACCCAGGGATAAACGTCCTCCTCAGATGTGTTTTTTGTTAGAAGGACAGAGGCAGAGAACAAATGCTCTTGCTACTTACTAGATCTTTCCTTTAAGAAACAATTATCAACGAGCCACTGATGGTTTTATCCATAACTGAGTATTTGCTCATGGTAAATACAGTGCACATTTGTAACTCTCATCTCATGCATTCTTCCATAAAACAATTCAGGTTTTTGGAAAACCAGAGTGGCTACAATGCTAATGCAAAGAGGAGATAAAGAGGACACACTGAATGAGGCAAGGCCATTGTGTATCGTGTGTGTGTGTGGCAATCTGAGAGCAGAATCAGGTTTGAAATCTGCATGTAGGGATAGATACCTGTCAAAAGCGCAAGCAGGGGAAGAGGAGAAGTTAAGACAGAAGTTACACTGCGAATCACATCTGTTTTTTCTGGTAGAAGTCCTATTACTTTCAGAGCAACATCATGCATTACTTGTCCTTCTGTGAGCACCTACAAATGATTAAAAAAAAAGAAAAAAAGGCAGAATAGTAAAATAACACAGAAGTACTGAGTCTTTTTTTTTTTTTTAAATAAATGTGATACAATCTCTATGTAATAATAGATTATTTCCTGTTCATCATGAAGACCCAGTGACAGTAGGACCCAAACTCACAGAATACTATACTTTATATAGAGAGAGTACTCATATACATATCACAGAATCACAGAATCACTAGGTTGGAAAAGACCTTTAAGATCATCGAGTCCAACCGTTCCTGTCCTATGCTAAACCATATCTCTAAGTACCTCATCTACCCATAACAGTAGTAGCATACAGTTACATATAGTAAACATAGCATTCATATTGTGACAGTCATATGTACAGATGTGTATTTATAGTGTTCATTGTGTATCATAAATCATACTCTTTGTATAATATACCACTATATCTTTGTATAATATACCGGTGAACTTCAACTCAGAGTATTACTGTCAGTGAGCAAACATTACATCCGCCAGGGTCTTTGCTTGCAAATGCCTGGATTTTGCTTGACCTCCATTTTATATGCTAGATGTGCTGTCAGGGCTGTGCCCATGAGAACCCTCCTCCTGCAGGAGGTCCTGATGGCTTCCATGGTAGAGAGTAATCCCCTGGCATGGGGCTCAGCACAGGGCAAACATTGAGAGGAACTTTCTGACAGAAAAGACAGGTTTGGTACTTGGTAGACATTGTTTTCTCACTCTTCAACATACACTTGCTTTCATTCATGAGCTGATTCTTTATTTTTAATAGTCCCTTGCTCTGCTATTTGTCTTAAATTCTTGACAGATCATCTTACTGGGATTCTTTTATTTATTCTGAAATATTTTGAAGACATTCAAAATCCTCTTCATTGTATTGGTACTCTTCATGCCAAGCTGTCCCCTGGCATCCAATGTCAACCTTTCACAAATGGACTTCGTTACCCTATTTTTGTTACTGCCTGTGGACCACAGATAAGGAAGAGGTGCAGCAGTTAACAGGGAACTTCTTTCCATAGTGCAGAAAAACATAACTGCTGTCTGTATAACTACATATTAAAAAAATGTCATACTCCCTTTCCAAGTAAACTCAGTGCCAAGAAGGAAGTATGCGTTAGTTGACACCATGGCTCAAAGGAGTTCACCCCAAGATATCTACAAACGATGACACAAGACAATGAAAGGCTGGAAATGTCTGCCCAGTCAAAAGACCATATTGCAAATTCACTGATGATGACAGTGTGTATAACTAGGTGGCTAGGACTTCCTCCCACGCCTCACACACACATCCATTTCACAAAACAACAGTAGAAGAGAACAGAGAGGATGGAAGATTGTGGAGAAAAAAAAGAGGATTTCTGTTTTCTACTTTGTGAATGGTTTGAACATAGAGGAGAAGGAGACAATAAGAATGTGGGAAAAGAAAAACAGGAGTAAGTTCTTGACACTGATCAAGTACTGTTTTTTGAAATTAAGAACTGCTTGATGTCCTGTGTTAGAATCATAGAATCATATAATTGTTTAGATTGGAAAAGACTTTTAAGGTCATCAAGTCCAAGATCATCAACCTAGCACTGCCAAGTCCACCACTAAACAATGTCCCTAAGCACCACATCTACGCATGTTTTAAACATCTCCAGAGACGGTGACTCAACCACTTCCCCAGGCAGCCTCTTTCAGAGTTTGGCAACCATTTTGCTGAAGATATTTTTCCTGAATTTTCTAAATGCATTTTCTAATTTAAATCTAAAGCTCCTCAGGCACAATTTGAGGCCATTTCCTCTAGTCCTATTGCTGGTTATTTGGGAGAAGAGTCCAACACCCACCTGGCTACAACCTTCCTTCAAGTAGTTGTAGAGAGCAAGACGGTCTCTCCTCAGCCTCCTTTTCTTCTGTTGTACTCCATCCACATACTCTGTCTACACATAAGCAAACAGAATGCAGGTGTTTGATACTGTAAGTTATTATCAGTAATGTGGTTTTATTCTCATAACAAATTTGAATGCTATTATGTCTTTATCGTTTAGGAAAGAGACTATTTTAAAGTGATTTTTTTTATATTATCTGCATGTGTAAATAGCTGACAAACAAAACACCAGTTCCAGTTAATTTCTGTACTATATCCCTTCCTACATATTTGTTCAAGACTGATCACATTTGAGTAAACATATGTGTAGTACCTTTCTGTACTACACGTAGAGAACTGGAATGAGCAAATTAATGGGAGCCTTGTTTCTGTTCCTTTTAAGAACTGGTGGATGCACTAGGTTTTGGTGTTTAGCCAGCTTCCCAGGAAAAACAAGAATGCAGAAGAAATCAGCACAAGCTGAACCCGCATTATCAGTTCTTCACAAGGCCTTATTTTCAAGCAAGGCCACATTACATTTTGCCTTGGGTGAACAACAGCAGCATAAAAATAGGTGGGTGCTTATACAAAGCTCTTCTGCTTCTGCTCAGTCTGGCCACTTCAAGCATGTCAGATACAATGCTGACAAAGGATACCGTGATTTAAATCACAGTCACAGGGTACAAACCATTTACTGGGTTGCAGGAATTTGTCTTTATCTAGACCTTACAAACACACTGTGGATGTAAAATGAGGTCTAGCTGCAGATTTGTCAGACAGGGACTGAGGCCACCTCCTTCCTCTTTTAACAGTACAGTTCTTACTGCCTGCTTACATCCTGAGGTGCAGCTTCACCACCAGTGCTCTGCAAGAGGGCTGCCAGCACTTGGATTCCAGAAAGGCTCCTTCACTCCTGCCAGCAGTGCCAGCAGACACCTTCTGAATGACTGTTGAAGAGGAAAAGGTGATGGATTTCACAATGAATATTATGTGTAACAAGAGATGTAATTCAATACATTTCTGGTCACTGGACAGCAGTGCGTCATAAGGCTAAATTCTGCTTTTTAAAAGATCGTTGTAAAGTAACCAGAACCTCATTTCCTCTGCCTTGCCTTGCCTTTCCTCCTTTTTCCTTTTCTTTCCTTGCCTTGCCTTGCCTTGCTTCTTTCTCTTCCTTTCCTTTCCTTTTTTTTTTTTTACTTTTTCCCAGTTTTTCATTTTAAAAGTACAGTGAAAGGAAACAAATAATGTTTATTCTCTTTGCACTTCTAAACTGACCAATCATAGTTTTCTGTACTTCACAGAAAAACATATATAAAGACTACCAGGTCTCTGGGGGGACCTCATAGCAGCCTTACAATACCTGAAAGGTGCCTATAAGAAAGCTAGGAAAGAGGACATGTAGCAGTAGGAGAAGGGGTAATGGTTTTAAACTAGAAAAGGGGAGGTTTATGTTGGATATTAGGAAAAAATCCTTCGATATGAGGGTGGTGGATCACTACCCAGAGAGGTAGTGGAGGCCCCATCCCTGGAGATATTCAAGGTCAGGCTTGATGGGGCTCTGAGCGACCTGATCTAGCAAAGATGTACCTGCTTACTGCGGGGGGTTGGACTAGATGACTTCTAAAGGTGCCTTTCAAAACACATTATATGATAATAAAAACATAGACTGCTCAGCTTTCATGCCATACTACATCTTTTGTAAGAATCAGGCAAGTATTAAACTTACAGATTGGGAAACTGAGGCAAACACCATACTCTTTCCTACCCACAAGATAATAGTGCTCTTATCCAGCATGTACCACCATCTTAGCTATTACTACAGTCCTCTAATTCCTCACCAGAACGTCAATGTAACAGGCATGCTCTGGACAAGACGTCTATTACTGAATCATTTCTCGTAAAACCTTAATGATCCAAAACCCATGTTTCACTGTAGACACTATATTTGGAAATAGCTACATTCACTGTCCTTAGGAAGGAAACATTTTTTACTTCTTGCCTGTATGATCTTGGGGATCTGTTGGAGGGCGAGTGCAAGGTCGTGACAGATATTTATCTTTACCGAGTTGACTATAGCAAAGTCAACGGAAGGAGAGAGATGGTTCATTTAATCTTCTATCAGACTAGGAAAAACATGGCATCAGCTGGTGACTCCACTCCCCAGCAGCTGCTAAGGTAGCACAGACATAAAAGGCAGAGTTGGGCAGGAGCGAGGCGGAGGCTGAAGGGTGAACTTACTGCTCTCTACAGCTTCCTGAGGAGGGGAATTGATGAAGGAGGTGCAAAGCTCTTTTCCTGATATCCAATGATAGGTTATGTGGGAATGGTTCAAAGCTGCATCAGAGGGGGTTTGAACTGGACATCAGGAAGCATCTATTTTCTGAGAGGATGGTCAAACACTGGGACAGGCTCCGTAGCGAGGTGTTCAATGCCTCAGGCTTGTCAGTGACAAGAGGTATTTGGGCAATGCCCTTAATAACGTGCTTTAACTTGGTCAGCGCTGAACTGTCAGGCAGTTGGACTAGCTAAGCATTGTAGGTCCCTTGCCACTGAAACAGGCTATTCTATTCAGCTCTAGTCTAGTCTTTGTTCTCCTTCTTTTCTTTCTGCAAACACCCTTCCATTACTGTCTATAGTACCAGAAATAGACAGCTAAATGGCTGGCAGAATGTATCACAGCACAGCAGAGACAGATTCATTCAAACCTTGGCTCTCACAAGGGCCCCCTGTGTCCCCTTGCAGCAGGGAAAGCTGTTCTGATGCTCTTCTGCCTTACACTTGCAACAGCTTCTTCTTACCCACCCTCATCATACCTTGCAGAGATCTGGCATGTCTCCTAATCATAATTATAGCCACAACTGTCTTCCCTATCCATTAAATAGACTGATGTTTCCAAAATAAAGTTTTCACATTTGTTTTAATAATCCAGCCATATTCTGCTTAAAATGGAGGGAATCCCTCCTTGGCACATCCTGTACTGAGAACAATCAATAGCCTAACAGGAATAGAAATGTGGACTACATTTGCTTTTTTTTTTTTTTTTTTTAAGGTAGGAAGATAATGAGCTCAGCTGTTCAGACAGTGGAACAACAGCTTCAGCTGTCCAGTGTATTTCACATTGAGTACATCAATGTATTTTTGTCATAATAGCTGTCACCAACCAATCCATCACCAGTCAATCACTGTGCCTCTGTGATAGAATCCATGCTAATTTGTTATACTATGGACCACCCACTGTAAGTCTCATGTAATATCGAGAACATCACACCCCTGACACAAAAAGCCCAAGATTCCACTGGCCCTCATCAGAAAAAAAAATAAATTAAAAAATGTTGGATCACAGGAATATGTCATCTTAGAAAAGGTTCTCTCACCCTTCATGGACTGAGATTTCCTTCTTCTTATAAATGTTCCTCTGCAGTGGCCCTAAAGCCACATTGTTTTAGTCTCAGCTATTGTGCGTCTGTTCAATGTGCAGGGTCTGTGGCACTACAGAAACAGCCAATGTCATGCAACACAGTTTTTCAGGCAATCCTCATGGTGTATATACCTTCAAGACTGGCCTGATCTTCCTGTATTTCCTCTCCTAGTTCCCATCACATGTGGGACTAGCTATTCCTAGTCCCACATCTTATTCAAAAGAGGAGAAGCAGAAGGTTTTACTGCAGAGTGTTTATGGCTGGATCCAAGGAAAACAAGAAGGAGTCCAATGAAGCACAGTTCTTAATCCAGTTCCATGAAAGCTGTGTTTTCCAAGCTCAAAAAAATCTAGAGAAGTTTAGAAGGAAAGAACAACTTGAACACTGTAGTCCAGAAAAGACCAGCAAAGGAGCAGTGCTCAAATAATGGACAGAAAGTGTAGAATTGTGTTGTAGATAGCATATTATTTGGATCAGCACAGCTTTTTTAGAAGAACTTGGAGAGGTACCACAGTCTTTGTTCTCATTGTCGGACTCTGAATATTACAGAGCAAATAACCCTCTCCTTTTGCAGAAGTGCTAAATAAAATATACTTCAAATTCTCTTGGAGGTGTAGGCTGAGATGTTGTACAAAAGAAAGTACGTGTCCTTGATTACTCAATTAGTACATAAAGCATGTGGATATTTGTATACAGCAATAGGAAATATTCCTCATGATTCCTCTCCATGCTGCTAAGAGTTATAAACTAACAGCTCAGGTAATCTGAGGAATTTGACCCAATATGATCCCTCATCTCCGCTTATGCTTCACAAAATGCATGTTTATTAACGATTTCTATTTACTACTAGATGAGATTTTATTGGAAGGAAAACCAATTGTGATTTTTATTTTCTACTCATTTTTTTGAGTTTCTTTATTGTGTGCTTCTTACTCACAAGTCAAACTGACACAAGTTTCAAGTTGAAAATAACTATAGAAAAAGCATAGCTGAAATTGCTCTGGGACTTTTAACACACTAATGCATCTTATCTAAAGAAATGTTCACAGATTTAATGACATATTCTACGAGGATGGATCATCTGAACTCCTCTCAAAAAGACATCGCTTTTCATTTCATTTACGTGTTGTCATGTGAAAAGCAGAGTTCATAATCCATCTGATCAGGTGGGGCTCCTTTGAATGTTATGATCAATAAAATGGACTTAAGCTAAGACAACTTTGATAAGGCTCCAGCAGCATGTTATGCTATTCTTTGATTGTGGCTGGAAAGTTTCATGTTGATTTAGCTGCTGAAGAAAAAAATCATCTATTAGATCCTTGCAGGGGTAGAGCTTAGGTGGCCTAAAGTTTTTTGATGGCATTATTAAGACACTGACTGGAATGCACTACAAACTGTGCTGTCAGGAATGTCAAACAGCCTCCATATAATATGCTCTAATTTATCTTTTCAGGAGAGAAGGCCAAATGACAGAAAAATGGATTTTATTTTCTGCACCAAGTCAATTAGCTTGAGGATGAGTAAATCAAGCTAGATCCACCTTGTACCATCCAAAAGGATTTTTCCATTATATTTCACAAATATCATCTTGAAAAGAGCTATCAGGTTGGCAGCTGAAATGCCAGTTGTAGGTCCCAGATTTGATAAAGACTGTTTGCCTGGGAACAGGAAATTGCTGTTTAACCTTCCATCTGGGCTCATCTATGAAGGGTCAATTGTCCGCCAATCTTGTTATTTTCAAGATATCGAGAATGTGTGTAGGGCTTTTTTTTCAGTTACTGGAGGAGAGGAGAGAGACAGAATGCACCTAGCATGAAAACATGAGTAAGATGGCAAAAGGTATTTGGCCTATTAAATCTATTGTTTCCACCTAAACTATGAAGATCTTTAAGTTACCATGAGGAAAACCAGAAAACAACCCTCTGACATCCTTCCCTTCATTCTGTTTTCATGTAAGACATTGGTAAAACTTGCATGTTTGTCATTCAGTTCAAAATAGAATACAGGATTGAATTGAAATGAGCTGCTTTGCTGATGCCAGAACATTTCATGGAGGTGGTTTTGGGAGTTTTCATTGAAAGTGATTTTGAGGTCTCTGGATTAATTTGTTTCTAATAACAGAGGAAGACCAGGGCGAGGAAGGAAGGAAGGAAGGAAGGAAGGAAGGAAGGAAGGAAGGAAAAAGGACCCAAATTCACAAATTTTAAAAAAACCCACAAACCAACCAAAAAACCCTGCATCATTTTAACACAAGTCTGTTCTGTGTGGTGAAGCCTTCAAAGACTTGGGGAAAAAGAAAGAGGAAAAAAGCCTTTAGGGCTTTCCTTCCAATAAAATCTCATCTAATAATGCCTAGGTTTATTGGACAGATGGACCCCAAGATGGATTTTGTAAGGGGTCACGTTAAAAATAATCCCTCAATCAATTAGGATGGCAAAGGTGGTATCTTCTTTAGGTCCCTGACCTTTGATTTCCAGCTATCTTTTACCACGAGCAGGAGTCATATAGCTTTATACTTTTGTTGTGTGGGGAGGGAATAATAGCAGTATGTCAGACATTAGGAATTTATATCCTACTGCTCTTTCAATAAATTCTTTATTTCTTAGACGTAAATGTGAATGAACATTGGATATAAATATTGACCTTCATGCTACTGTTTTTTATAGAATAGACTTTTCACCATATCAGGTGTTGAGGGAATGAAATCACTCTGTCATACTTGAACCTAACATTCAGGTAACTGCAGTAGAGATTTTATCTGAATGATCCCGGTTGAGGTTTTTTCCTTGGTTTTCCACTGAAATCTGACCTTGGTGTTTCTGTCAATACCATAAATGAATACCTGAGTTCAGATTGTTGTTTTTTAAAACTTCTCTTAACAAAAGTTTCTGATAGAGAACTGTTTTGTTTTGGTTTTTTTTAAGACCTGAATTTTAAGAGAACAAATGAACCTCTGCACATCACAGAAAACCTCTTTCAAATACAATTTTCCACAATGTCCTTTTCCAGTCAAACATTTATAAGCCTAAAATGGCTATGTATGATGCAGGTTAACACTTGCATTTAAACAATGTAGTGACAGTTCCAGTCATCATCTAAGGCTATTTAAAAGAAGTCAGAGAACAAAATCCTTCTCTAGTTCAGACAAAGGGGACCAAGTCAGGTTTGTCTATAAATCTGCACTGTGAGTCTCCTGTAGACCTTGTATCACATTCCTGTTATCCCAAGGCATAGTTCATCCTGGCTTGTATCAAAAATAGTGTGTCCTGCAAGACTAGGGCAGTGATTGTCCCCCTGGACTGGTTGGCAGTGCAGGGTGGGTGTTGGGGAGGGAATGACACATGGACAATGACTGGTAAGGCCACATCTCAATTACTGTGTTCAGTTTTGGGCCCTCACTCCAGAAGGACATTGAGGTGCTGGAGTGCATCCAAAGAATGACAATGAAGTTGGTGAAGGGTCTAGAGAGCAACTGGGGTTGTTTAGTCTGGAGGAAAGGAAGCTGAAGGGAGACCTTATGGCTCTTTACAACTACCTGAAAGGAGGGTGTAGCCATGTGGTGTTGGTCTCTTCTCCCAAGTAACAAGCAATAGGACAAGAAGAAATGACCTCAAATTGTGCCAGGCGAGGTTTAGATTGGATATTAGGAAAGATTTCTTCACCAAAAGAGTTGTCCAACATGAAAGAGGCTGCCCAGGGAAGTTGTTGAGTTACCATCTCTGGAGGTATTTAAAAGACATGTAGATGTGGTGTTTAGGGACATGGTTTGGTGCTAGGTTAATGGTTGGACTTGATCTTAAAGTCTTTTGCAACAAAAATTATTCTATCATTTTATGGTTCTAATATTTGTTGCATGACTTTTTTTTTTGTTTAAAGAATCTGAACTAGTGTGAGAGAGTGTTGCAGCTTCAGGGACTGGAAACTGGGAGCATGTTTTGCATATGTTGAGAGTGGTGTAAATCTTGCTAAGATATTTGGAAGAATAACATAAAATGGAGTTATGTTGATGCAATCTTGTTTCCCCTGAAAAAATCCCTGACACATGAAATTCCTTGAAATATGTTGTGCTGTGTTACACCTGATAGAGCTAATTTTAAACAGAAGCTGGCATGGGGGTCAGGCAGGACAAATGACTGAAACTAGATAGATTATTTCATAATGTATGGTGTTACTCAGTATAAAAGGGGGCTAGTTGGGAAGGAGTGACACCACTCCAGGACCCACAGCTCAGGAACAGTCCAGCCTAGTGACAGGTTTGAGCATGCAGTCTGTTGTATGGTCATTGGTGAGAAACTGCATTGCATATCACCAGTTTTCTATATTCAGCTATAAGTATTGTTGTTTCCCTCTCCCTGTGCTGTCTCAGTAAAGTGTCCCAACCCATAAAGTTTACCTGTGTCTCCCCATCCTCCACCCCATCCCACAAGTGTCAGGGGTGTCAGCAAGCAGTCTAGTGACACTTGGCTACTGGCTGGGCCTAAACCACAATATGTGCCCAGGCATTGTTGAGGAGAGTGATAATTGGTACAAGATCATGATAGCAATTACATTTTACCATTTTGTATCTTTTTCTGTCTGAAGTGATAAATACATAGACCCAGAAAGTAATTCCTTGCTATACTCCATCCATTGGTCATCACTCTCTGTATCACAGATACTCTCAAGTTTTTTTTCATGAAGGTGGGAATCAGTGGATTCTAAATTACAGAACTGTTTTGTTCATCTTTACCTCTCTCCATGCTTTTTCCAATGATTTGTACCAACAAATTTGTACAGAGGGACCTGGACAGGCGGATTGATGCGCTGAGGCCAGTTCCATGATGTTCAACAAGGAACTGCACTTGGGTCACAATAACCCCATGTAAAGCTACAGGCTTTGAGAGGAGTGGCTCTAGACCTGTCTGGAGGAGAGACCTAGGTGTGTTGATAAACAGCTGGCTGAATATGAGCAAGCAGTGTGCCCAGGTGACCAAGAAGGGCAATAGCATACTGGCCTGCATCAGGAACAATGTGACCAGCAAGAGTAGGGAAGTGATCCTTCCACTGTACTCAAAGCTGGTGAGGCTGCACGTAGAGTACTGCGTTCAGTTTCAGGCCCATCACTACAAGGACACTGAGATGCTTGAACATGTCCAGAGAAGGGCTACAAAGCTGCTGAAGGGTTTAGAAGACAAATCTTATGAGAAGTGGCTGAGGGAGCTGGGATTGTTTAGTCTAGAGAAAAGGAGATTGAGGGGAGGCCTCATCACTCTCTACAGCTACCTAAAAGTTGGTTGTAGTGAGGTGTGGGTTGGTCTTTTCTCCCTGGTAGCTAGTGACAGGACAAGGGGAAATGGTCTGAAGTTGTATCAGGGGAAGTTTAGGTTGGATATTAGGAAAAATTTCTTTTCTGGAAGGACTTTTAGATAGTGGAACAGGCTTCCCAGAGAGGTGGTGGTGTCACCGACCCTGGGGGTGTTCAAGGAAAGACTAGATGTTGTATTGAGGGACATGGTTTAGTGGGAGCTAGTAGTAATAGGTGAATGGTTGGACTGGATGATCTTTTAGGTCTTTTCCAACCTTGATAATTCTGTGATTCTGTGATTCTGTGGTTGAGACACCATCCCTGGAGGTGCTTAAAAGAAGAGTAGATGTTGTATTTGGTGACATGATGTAATGTTGAACCTAGGAGGGCTGCATACATGGTTGGTCTCGATGATCTTGAAGGTCTTTACCAATCAAAACTATTCTATGATTCTATGATTTTATACCTACTGCTCAACTTCTTATCAGAAACAATATCAACAGGTGTTTTCTCCTTCCTTGTGCTGTTCTTCTGTGTAATAGTTCTGCACTTTAAAAATGATAATCACATCTCAGTGTGTAGCTTGGCAACCTTTATTATCTTGACATCATTTTCTACCACCCTGCACTGAAGAATATATCTTCTTGGTGAGACAAAGTACAATCAATATTAGCACCGCAGTAGATGGCTTTTCTCATACAGTTGTCAGAAAGTGGATTTTTCTCCTCCAGTGTAAATAACTCCCCAGCAATTCCAATTATGTTTAACTAATAAGGCCTTCCCCATCATGAGGTCCCATGTTAATGTCTACTGAAAGATATATAAGGTATCACAAGTCCACTTTCTTCCTGCCTCTTCTGGTTCCTCCCTACATGTTTGCACTAGATAAGATAAAAAAGAGGCTTTCTGAAATCTGCTTATCTCTGTACAAAAAAAACCCTGGTACTAAAGTATTCTTCATTATCATCTTAAAATATTTAAATGAGTAACCTAAAAGTGAAAATAAACTTTCCATGTCAATCAGCCACTCTAAGGGTATTCTCGTATGTTCTAAGGAAGCCAATACCTCACTGGATTTTTTTTATGGTCACTTGGTTTTTGTTTTTGTTTGTTTGTTTTGGGACTGCTTTTCTGTTTGATTTTTATTTTGGTTGATTTGGCTTGGTTTCTTTGGTTGGTTTGTTTCAGTTTTTTTGTTTCCCTATAGTCTATCTGGGACTGAATATTACAGACTTGAGTTAATCCAAACTGGATTTCTGTCCCATCTTATCTTGTTGTTCTATCAAGCCCATATTATAGTACACTACTGTTAAACAGTTCACACCTGATGTAATCTTTCCCAGTTACAGTAACTGTTTTATTATTATTTGTAAAGGAAATTCTGTTTCATTAAAAAGATTGGTTTAGTCACTACAAAACAAAACATGTTCTTTCAGAAAGGCTGCTTCCAAAGTCTGTAGTGTTCAAGAAAGAGGTTAATAGGTGACCAAGCATGAGCTTTCATGAAACCTTGTAATTCTGGAATAAAGGTGCCCAAAAGGAAGGTGTTGATAAGAGTAGGAAAGACTTCTCAGTTGCAAGTACTGTGCAATGGGGACAGAAAGAGATATTTTCATTTTTGTAGCAAAGTGTAATTTATTTGGAGACAGAAATTTTGATCTATGCATAGCCAGCAAGTGACCTAACACAACAGAAATTGGAGGCTGGCTTTTAACATACTGGATTATTACTCCTTTGGTGCAATAAGATGCACAAGTCTCTTGATTTTTAGATATCTTCATGAGGTGTGTAACATTAGGTGAAGGGGTCTGGAAATTCAATCCCAGATACTTCTTTCTTTTCTTACATCTGGCTATTAAAAAAACTCCAACAATAAAACACCTCTTTACCACTAAGCATAAAAAGGCTTCTGTCTTGTAGCCAAGATCTATAGTCATGTTCTTCACAAGGACTATAAAGTGCAAAAATAATATCCTGCATGGTGCTAGCAGTAACTGAAAAATTTCTTGAGTAAGATGCCATTTAGCTGCACCAGTGAATCTTTCCGCTTGTCCCGTTACTTGTACTGAGATCAGGGCTTCAGAACCTGTGTTAAATTGATAAGACTGTGCCACCCTTTGATCTTGGTGACCTCAGTACAGACAACACTGTAGGCATGTCCTGGTGGTGCAGAATCAGACTCCAGAAATTTCCATCTGTAGTCTTCTCATAGTCAAACTCTCTGTAATCACATACGAATCATTGTTTTGTGAGCCATGTCATTCTCAAATTTACATGCCATGAAGTAGCAGGCCCAATGCCATCAGTGGCTTTATCTGTGAGAAGAATCAGACACTGAATATGATGGCTTAATGTAAACAGTTTTATGGGACAAAATTTTTCAGCTTGAACCAATCTATTCTAATTTTTGTCAGAAAATATTGGTTAGAAAATCCTGGAAACAGTATTTATCAATCCTCAACACTGAGTTTAAATCTGCATATGTCAATAAATAGTCAGTGGTGGTAGTGAATTACATTGGTATGTCATAGTTGTAGTTTTGCATGCCTGGGTTCTGGTGAAGGGGGCTGCAGGAGTAGCTTATGCAAGAAGTAAGGCTCAACAACCTTGAAATTTCTAAAACACTGGGTGAAATTCATCTCATTAAATTTACACATCTGAAATCTGTGGATTCAGACTGTTAAATTTAGATGTCGGAAACTGACAGTTGAATCTCATGCAAACCATATCTTAAATGTCAGTTTTAGAGCAAAGGAAACCCACCTCAGGTGTGTGGTCTAAAGCATTGATATAAACTCACCATCAAGAAAGTACTAAAATGAGACACCTAGCTTTTAGATGAGACATCACAGTTCTATAGATGATACATGTCTCACCCCCAAAGCCAACGTGATTTTGGGGATTAAGTTTTCAAATATCCCTTACAGCAGTCATCTTGCAAAATTCCCTCAGATGGTCCAAGTCTGATCCAAAGCCTGATCCAAAGCCTGGAAATTCTTTACTGTCAGTGGGAGATTGATTGTTCATGTTCTGGTGAGAAAACTGGTTATGAAAGAAACATTTTTTGTGGCTAAAGTCCTTCTCTCTAGAAAGCAGAGAAGTCTCAAGTGAAGGATCATGCAATGAGATACAATTTTTCTGTCTCTGCAATGAAGGAGTGTGTGGATCATTTAGAGCCCGGTGTATTTTCACAACTAGAGCATGCATATTGGCTGGTTAAGCAAAACATACATTACCAATATGCAGATAACTTTCCCTTGGGGCTGTCATGGACAGTTCATTGAGTGATGGAAAAGACATTTTCCCCTCCCAGCATATTTCCGTAACTGGGAGTGGTCTGAATTTCATAGAGGATGAGTGCACAATATCTGCATCCTTAAGAGTTAGAGAGGTTTCTATAACTCTATAATCTCTCTGTAGAGAGCTCCACACTGGAGCAGAACAGAGAGCTTGTGACCCCATGGAGGACCAGGCTGGAGTAGTCTGGGTCTGAGAGACTGAGAGACATTCTGTGATTTGGGAATGCACCCACAGAACTGACCCATGTTGGGGCAGCTGGTGAAGAGCTGAAGCCCTGTGGGAAAGGACTCATGTTGGAGAAGTTCTTGGAGGACTGTCTCCCATGGGTGGGACACCACGGTGCAGCAGGGGAAGGGTGTGAGGAATGTGTCCCCCAGCTAAGAAGGAAAACATCTCGTGAGGAATTGACCAAAACCCCCATTCCCCATTCCCTGCCGGCCCATACCACAATGAGAAGAAGGGAGTGAAATCAGGACTAAAGTGAAGTCTGCTAAGAAGGGAGGGGGAAAGGGGAGGTGCTTTAAGATCTGGTCGAACTTCTCATTACCCGACTCTGGTTTCACTGGGTGTGTAGTATAGTGTCATTATAGTGTCAATTAGAGTTTTCTTTCCTTGATTCTCTGGTGAGTCTGTTTTGCCCATGATGCTGATTGTGGAATGATCTCTTCCTGTCCTTATCTCAACTCCTAAGGCTCTCAGTATATATTTTCTCCCCTGTGCAGCTGAAAAGGGGAGTGATAGAGGGACTTTGGAGGGCATCTGGCCTCCAGCCATGATGAAACCACCACAGTCACATGGCTTCCCCATGCCTCTGACAGAAAATGAAATGGAGTAATATTTGCTTGTTCTAATACACTTGAAGTCCCCTTCAAATACTGGAGTTTTATATGTGATGCTAAGAACAGTCCACCTAAGTGTATCAACACAGGAGCATTAGAGGCTGGAAAATCAGGACCAGATAATACGAAGAAGCAGCAGCTTTCATCTCAGAGGTATCCACAATATTATACTTAACAGAAGCAGAACAGCTTTTAGAGAGAATGAATAGAAATTGATAATCTGAAGAAAGTGTTTTTTGAATTATTTATAACTGAAGAAACTTTTTTTTTTGCAAGCTCAGCTTGACAGAAAGGCATAATGGATGGCTTGAAGATTCCTAAGATATTTTATAAATATTGGTTCAAACATTTGATCTATTATTCTTATACATATAATTCATCTGTGATGAAAGGAAGATGACAGAGAGGTGTCACCACAGCTACAGCTGCCTTTGCTAGCCCTTTTACTACAGAAAATTTCCTGGCTACAGGATATTATTCCCCATGTGTTTGCATCCAATAAATCAGGTAGTTTTGGGGAAAAAAGAAAAAGTGATTGAATTAGATGAGACAACTGCCTTCCTGTGCCAAGGTCCACAGTCAGATCTAGGCATGAAAACCTCTATGGAGCTCACACAATGGTACACGCATAAGACTTTATTCAAGTCACCCTTAGCAGTGTTGTCTTAGAGGCTACCTCATCGGACGCAGATGAAGTTGCTGTGGGTTCTCCACTCTTGTAGATACTTTAAGCTGAATAAGACATGGTGCTGAGCAGCCAGCAATAGCTGACTCTGCTCTGAGAAGGGTGGTTGGGTTAGATGATCTCCATAGGTCCCTGCCATCTTCAGTTGTTGCATGGTTACATAAAGCTACAGCTTCTTTGCACATCCTGCAAGTGCCATTAGGCTGAATGATGACTTTTGTGCTTGCCTTTGGACATACTGAAATGAACCGTGATTTATGCTAGTAAGGGCAGAGGTTTCCTCATTTCCCAGCACTTTGGTTCCTTCAGCTTCTACTCAAGCTTATTTAAATACAGTGATCAGATGCTACTTAGCTACATGGACAATTTGGATAAGGCCAGGATGTTCTCCCTGTAACTTAGGCACCTAAGAGATAGAGGTCTGCAGGCCCCAAGCTTGTACCCAAAAGAAAGAAATAGCAGACTCCAGGAAGAAGTTCATCTATGGTCATGGGTCACGTAGCTTGGAGGTACCAGAAGTGAAACCCGAATGTTTAAATGTTTAGTGGTGCCAAAAAATGGCACTTCAAAGCAAAAATGCCTTTTTTTTCCTTTTCATTTCTTTACAATAAACAATAGGAAAAAATTCTCCTCTTTTAGCCAGCACTTCAGTGGAATTTTTGGGAAGTATTCTACTCAAAATCTTTTGGAAAAAAGGAAAAGTTTCAGCTGTTGAAAACTCCCAGTCTTTAAATTTCACAGATATTTAAATATAAGGTATTTGGTTTTCTTCTGGATAAAAGTGAACAAACAATATTTTAAACATAAAAGTATTTTAAAATGTTGATTCACCCTTTCCTTAGCATTTCATTCAATAAAGAAATTGCAGAAATTAAATCCATTGATGCACAGTGTGTCCAGGTAATGTCCCTGGAAGTGTTCAAGGCCAGGTTGGATGGGGCCCTGGTCAACCCTGTGTAGATCCAGGCCTGAGGTTGGTGGCCCTCCCTGTGGCAGGGGGGTTGGGGCTCTATGATCCTTGGGGTCCCTTCCAACCCATGCCATTCTATGATTCTATGATTCTATGATTCTATGATTCTATGATTCTATGATTCTATGATTCTATGATTCTATGATTCCATGATTCTATTCATGTTCTAAATACAAACATGAAAAAAAACAAGTTACCCATGTTAAAAAGCAATCATTTGCTCAGAGCTTCCCATTTGCAACACAGGCAGGCAAGGTTTGTTCAGTCATTTAGCAAACTACATCAGTGTTTGAGCTCTTTTACATTAGCTGGTACCAATGATTGGCTTTAGTGTATTTTTATCTTAGTAACATTGACTATAGATCTATCTACCTTTAAAAAAAAATTGGACATTTTTTACACAAATCTGCACATGTTCTATTTAATTTGAGACTGATGGGGGAAAACTGGGTTTGTATGGGGTTATTTTCCTCCATAGACTTTGCAAAGGAAGTACATTGTCTCAGGATTCAATTTCAGTTTTAAAAGGAGAAAAAGTAAATGGGAAGGTTCATCCTAGTTACTTTCAATTTAGTTATTTTTATTTTTAGTACCACAAGAAAATGAAACCTCATTGACAGCTAGAGAGGCCTCTGAAGGAGCTGATATCAGCCATTGGCTGTTGCACACATAGTCATTCCTTTAACTGAACATCAGTCAACACAATCTCTGGAAAAAAATCCAGAATTGTAGATTAAAACTAGATCAAAATCCACATAATTCATACCATATTTAAACACTGAAACTGGAGTTTTTCAAAAGTTTTGATCAAATATAGGCACCATGCTCTCTTCAGTGATATAATTTATTTAGATAAATTCTGGTCTGTATCTGAACTCAGTTTTTATTAGAGAACACATATAGCAGAACCATTGAAACACACTATGAGGCAGCTGTGTGGGTTTTGTTTTTTTTTTTTGCTTGGAATCTGTCTTCAAAATTAGCAACAAAGAGGTTGAACCAATATTTTACACTGTGTATCTCCTGAAAGATAAATTTGAAGGATTTTTTTTTTAATAAAAGCTTTTTTTTTTCTTTATTTTTAGTATTTTATTTTAAGACTGGTTATTCTAAAGTTTATAAGTAATATGTAGTTCAGGTACTGTGAAACTGAATCTTTATTTAGAGACTATTCTATTTCCTGAGATGGCTTCAAATGAGTTTGTTGCAATCTGGCATAGGTAGCAAAACAAATGCAGTATTATTAAAATCTCACAGACTATCAAGCTTTTCATCTCCCAAAAGCATGAATGATCTTATTCATGCTGAATATCATCTAGCACAATAACACCTTGATATTTCCCTACAAAATGTAGCTACCGTCTTGCGGCCATAAACTTGCTGGGTTGTGAAATGCATTCTAATGGTATTCCACCTTTTGAGGGAAAATTAATTAAAAAAAAAAAAAAAGAGCAAAACAAGCCTGGGGAAGGGGGTTGTTTTGGGGTTTTGTTTTGGTTTGTGTATGTATATTTATTAGCAATGTTACAAAAAAATGTTGTGGAAAATCCTGTGTTCTTTCACACTCCTTGACCATACTGTATATCTTGCACCACTTTAAGACTGTTAATCATGATGCACATATTCTAAATGAATTTGCTAATTATCTGACATTAATTTGGTTGACTAATGTAATAGATCTACATTCAAATTTTGGCTCACCTTTCCAAGATAAATGCTTCATGAATTTCAGTTTTCTGAAATTGGTTGAGCTTTAAGAGATTAGCTTGAATGATACCTACTTCCTGAAAGAGCAAATATTAAAGGCAGAGTTGTGCTGTGTGAGCCAGTTCATGTCATGAGGAAAAGAAGTTAGGGATCAGAAGACTTGAGTTATAAAACAAATATCCTTAAACCTCTGAAATTGCCAAGACAAAGTGAGTAAATTTCAAAAAGTAAGAAAAAGCTCAAGAAATTTTAGGAATTAGAAGTGAAAAATTATTCTGGCTAAAACTCCAGAAGAGTTTGGCAAACTATATATCTTTGGGTTTTTTTATCAGTCTGGAAAAAAATCTGCAGAAATTAATTAATTATATTGTATTGATCGTGATAGTTCTTTCTGCTTCTGGAGCCTAAAGAATAATGAAATGATCTCAGATAAAGTAAAGCAAGATCAGATTAAGTGTGGTTTATGTAACTTTAGTTTAGCCATGCCCTGTAATTCCACGAGTGCTGAAGTTTTCTGAATGAAAAACATTATTTTTAACTATTTATATTTATTTGAGAAAATACATGGAGAAATTGGAAAGATGACCAAACTACTGTTGGAAATTAAACTTTTTCATGCACTTTATTGGATTGCATCTGCTCTTTTATTTGTCTTTTCTATAGTTATTTATTGAATTTTATTACTGACAAAATATACTGTTTAATAAAAGGTGAATTGTTTGAAGCTGAAAATGTTTCTCCTATCTTCTCTGTAGGAACAATCCCTGGCTTTCTTCCTAGAGAAAAATTATTAGAAGAACTGTGATACAGTGCCTCTGTTATTTGCTATTCCCCCAAAAGACCATGTTACAAACATATTAACCATTCCTCTGGTGTGAACAATGGCTGTTTCCTACTTTGCTATAATCTCTAGTGTAGTGACCCTAAAATCAAAGGAAAGGCAGTAAAATATTAAGAAAATCACTGTGCAGTTTCTTCCTCGTAATATGAAGGAAGTTCTTCTTTATGTCCATTCGCAGTATAATTTGACTAGTTCTGAAATCAATGGATTTTCAGAATATCTGCCACAATAAGTAGGTTCATTGTCTCCTCTACCATTCTTCTGTATTCATACAGGCCAAGTGTCTGGTGATCAGCAAGCTATTCCTCCAATTGTCCCTGCTCCTGCATTCACATAATTTCTATATCCCATAGGAGTTCTCAATGGGCTTGAAAATCTGCCTGGAAGATACAGGGGATTGATTGAAGTCTATTATTTTACTTTAGCTTAAATAATAGTCTGAAATATTCAAATTATGTCTATAGCTAATCTGTGCCACTTTGTACTTGTCACTGATCCCTCAGCTCCTCCTCTCTGCCTTTGCTTATATTAATAAGGAACCAAATATATTGGCTGAGGAAATGTTGGTCTCTTATCAAACAACCCTGACAGCATTTAAAAGTGAAAGAGTTGTCAGGGCCTGGAACAGGCTGCCCAGGGAGGTGGTTGAGTCACCTTCCCTGGATGTGTTTAAAAAAAGGGTAGGTGAGGTACTTAGGGATATGGTTTTGCATAGGACAGGAATGGTTGGACTTGATGATCTTAAAGGTCTTTTCCAACCTTGTGATTTTATGATTCTGTAAGGTAATCTTGATTATTTAGTGCATAAAGAACAGGGTCAGATGAAGCTGTCAGGAAAACCCTCCCATTGAGTCATGAGGTTTGGAAAGGACCTCCTTGCTTTCTAAACTCCTTCTCTGAGAGGGGCCTAGGTGCGGCTGGATGATCTATCAGACTTGATCAATGGTTTATGTCTAAAGGAGTGTATATGGACAGTCTTTTATACTTCTTAGCTAAGATCACAAAGTTTAGTGCACTTATTCCCAATTCACTTACCAAGGATCTGTGTGGCAAGGATTCTCTCGACCTCAATGAGTAACCTTGAGGAATTTCCCTCTCAAGGGGAGATCATGACGTGCAGCCCACTGTCATCTCAGGAGAGCTCAAAGGGCTCCTGGTCTGCTCACTATTTATGGAGTAAGAGGATTGACTCATAGCCATATTTGCATACCAACAGCAGGTTCCAGTGGACACTGACCAGTGCTCTGTCCAGGTGGGCACATTAGCACAGATAGCCCTTCGCTATTGTGTTGTTATCTGTCTTCCTGAAATCACCCTGAGGCCGATGCAGACCATCTTAATCCAGATTTACAGGAAGAAGTCAGGCAAAGGTGGGAGTGGGGGAGGAAGCATACTGTCACAGACACCTGACCCAAACTGACCAAAAGGATATTCCATACCATATGATATCTGCTCAGGAATAAAAGCTGAGAGAAAGGGGGAGGAAGGGAAGGCATTTGTTATTTATGACATTTGTCTTCTGGAGCAACAGCTTCATGGACTGAAGCCATGCTTCCCAGGAAGTGGACAGACATTGCCTGGTGATGGGAAAGAGAGAGTAAATATTTATATTTTCTTTGCTTCTGCACACATACTTGTTCTTTTTTTATTAAAGTGCCTTTATCTTGACCCTCAAGAGGTTTTTTCCATCATATTTTTCCACCAACCCCTCTGTCCTGCCGAGAAGGGGAGTGATAGAGTGGCTTGGTGGACACGGGATGTCCAGGAAAGGTCAACACACCACATGATTTTAAAAAAAAGATAAATATATAACTAACCCATTCTTATACATGATTCATATTGTGGATATAAGCCACTTCTAGCATTTATCAAAGTCTATGATGTGTCAAATTTAGAAGTGTTCACATGTCTTGGGGTGAAATAGGCACCCCCTGACAGTGATCAATCCCATCCTAACAAAATTGCTGAGGAAAAATGGGAAGATTTGCCTTCTGGAGCTACTTATTTCATTCCACTGGCTAGAAAGGGACCCTAGATTGCAAAATATCATATTCAAAGGCATAGATAAATTTTTAGGCCAGATATTTTCCATCTTAAGTACAAGACAAGCTGAAATTGCAACCGTTGGCAAAAATAAACACAATTTCAGCAGCCAGAGAGGGCTGAATTGCATCAGTCTATCCCTTGTCCTCTCTCTGATCTAGGAGATCTGATCTCTGCTTTCTGCTTATATTTTATTATTTGTTGGTCAAAAGCTAAAAGTCTCTGTATCTGAAGTTCTTAACTAAATTCAGGGGAATAATCAGCGCATTCTTCTTTTGCACTTATATATGCCTATACTCCTTGTGGCAACTGGATATAGACTGTTAAAGATGGACTTTTAATCTGACCCAGCATGATTGGTCAAGACTTAGATTTATGTAGATCTAAAAAAGTTTCATACAAAGAAATGTTTCATGTGATTGTAAAATATTCAAAAATGGAGTTTCTACCATTTTTTCTTCTTACCACAACTGAAAAAAGTGCTACAAACCAATACAGCAGAACTGTGCTATGGGTTTCATCATTATAATCTTCTTTACAAGCAAAGATAAGAACTATAGGGCTTCAGCTTTTTTCTGCTGTCTGCCTGTTGTCACTCTTATGTTCATGATTTGAAATATATTTGGTTTCTTCCTCACTCTATAATGCCATACTATAAAATAAAACATTTATCTTTTCCAAGAATTTTTGCATAGGAACTCCCATGGAAAAGGCAGATAAAGAGTAACCATAGCTATATCCCTCCTGAGGAAAAGGGAAATAGCTCCCTCCCTCGCTTTTTCAATTTCTTTGTTTTCTCTCTGGTTTTATTCAAAATCATAAATGACCCCTGCACGACTTGTAAGTCTAGTTCCCTAGTGTTCCTTAATAATGGGCAGTTCTGCAAGTGTGGTTTCCATAATTTCATTTATTTATTGGACTTGCTTGGTATCCAAAAAGTGACATTTAAAAAGGGAAGAAAAAAATAACAAAAATATCTCCTAAAAGGTTTTCCTGTTCTTAGGAATAAAAAATCACGATAGTTTATTGCTCAGAAGACAGTTTGGCTTACCTGAGAAAGGAATTAAACTATCTGTTTTACTGATTAGTATTAATAACAATATCAATGCGGTTTACATTAACAAATGTTCAAGAATAATAGTAACCCCAGAAAAATTTATCTATAAAGAAAAGATACAACAAACATAACAATCTTTAATGATTTCTACTGGGAGGAACAGGTCAGTGTGCTTTTCTAGGCTTCATAAATGTCTAGGAGGTGAAACAAGACTGTGTGTTAACCACATAGAGTGACCATGCAAGAGGAGTTCCTGCAAACTAACAGACTGAAGCAAAAGCAAAAAAATAGCTGCTACTGTTTCTGATAAGTGTTGGCATGCTGTAAGGTACTGGAATTATGCCTTACCAATTGTCAACAGAACCATGTCCCGTTCCCCTTCCCGCCCCCCCCACCTTTCTCCTCTCACCTAACCAAACACATTACATCACCACCACTCAGGCTCAGGCTTCCGAGAACCCAATGATTATTCAACAAGCCATCCAGTAGATATACATCAGGACAGGAAGAGAGACATCAGGAACCATTCACACATCAGGAGAGCATTCCACTATCAGGAGCACACATCGGGAACCATTCACACATCGGACGTTCCCGCACATCGGACATGTCATCCACCCTGGGGCAGCTTCACAGGCCAGGTGGAATCTTGTAGGAGACAAAGGATCGGTATCCCTACAAAAAGGGAGCTTTCGGCCATGGAAAGGACGGGCACACACACATATTTCGGCGGGAAGCAACATGTGAAGCAAGCAACAGAGCATGAAGACATCGAGGGACAAACGAGGGAACGCTCTCCCCTTCCATCGGACCCGGAGAAACTGAGGAATACTCTGCCGTCGGACGGAATGCCGTAGCCTCGTGGTGGTAGATATAGCCTCCCCCCACTCCTCTTCCTCTTTCCACTCTCTTTCTACCTCTACCTCTCCTTTTCACCCCCTTTTTTCTTTCTTCCTCCCTTTCCCTGCACATTTCTTTTTCCAAATAAAACAACCTTCACCTTGACTCCGTTTCGAGTCTTAATTCTGTTCTCTGAGAATTGAATTCGGAACACGTCACGATAAAACACCTGGTAATTGGATGTCACTCAGGGGTTAAGCCCAGCCCCCCCCCAGCCACCCAGAGAGATCTGAGGTTAGGTTGGAACGCAAGGGGGTTTAGCCTCTGCCAAACTAACTCTTGTCCGGGTTGTGGATCGTGACACATGCCTTATCTGGGATTTCTTCTTAAGTGTTGCGATACCAGTGATGTCCACTGAAATAGAATAGCTTAACTTTTTCTAGAAATAAGTAAATGACACCAAAAGAATACACTGGGTCCTTATCAGTTATTATAAAACAGTGAAAATTTTCTCAGATCCTCATCAATTCACTCTGTGCCTTGGCTGAAGAAGCACATTGTTAATCAAGTAACAGGTAAACAGGTAGGATTAGTTTGTGCAGATTTTGAATATTTAAAACATTTAAAATATTTTAAAGTCTGTGGTTTACAGTCCTGGGATGCCCCTTACTATTTATTTTACATTAAGCAAATACATAAAAGACCTTTATTTTGAACAGACAAAGGAGGTTCAAAATTCTATGATGTTACAGGCAACACAAACTAAAAAAAAATTTTTTGATGGACATAACACATTAAGAACCTCGCATACAAGGTTTAAATTTATATTTTTTCAAGTAATTTTATGATGGACCAAATTAGAAACCTCCATAACTCTTAATGATGCAGATATTGTGCTCTCATCCACTATGAAATTCAGACCACTCCCAGTTACGGAAATATGCTGGGAGGGGAAAATGTCTTTTCTATCACTCAATGAATTGTCCATGACAGCCCCAAGGGAAAGTTATCTGCACATTGGTAATGTATGTTTTGCTTAACCAGCCAATATGTATACTCTAGTTGTGAAAATACACCACCTTGTAGAGACACCCTTATTTCACAGAATCACAGAA